>JAKUCV010002416.1:138385-162127 GCA_028386065.3 Turnera subulata
GATTGTAGTCATGTATATACATTGAGGTTATTCCAATAAATATGATTATGAGATAATCGCTTGCACATATTTATAACCCTAGAATATTTTGTATTCTTAAATGTCCCTAGTCGATTATTATTATGGATGGGTTGTAATAATAAATTAAGACTAGCGTATGTTAAGAATTGTATGAGATACGAATTCTACATACGGGTACAATTTAGAGAACTTGTGGACTGGACCGACCCACATAAGAACCCTACATGGAACGTTATATGATTGTCATTAGTGGTTCTTATATGTATTGTCCTTAGACCTGAGATCAACAAGGTTCCCAGCATATGGGTCGTATACTTTGATATTATTCCTAGTCATCCGTAACTGGGTGGTCTTAAGGGTAATCATTGGGTATATGATAAATGTGTAGTGGGTTTTGATTGATCAAGATGGGATTCGTCCGACCCATATAACGGGTATATTATCAGATGGGCTTCTTGATAGAGTTGAACTATTAAATGCATGGCCATGCTCGGATTATATGATATGGTGATATCATGAGTATCCGTTTTACACAGTTAACTCGGGGATCAAGAAACTAAGATTAAACATATACGACGTTCTCCATGTCTCGGTTTAATCTTGATAATGGGACGAAAGGACGATGACATGTTCCGAGGCATATGAATCAGTACTGATCTTGTCGTTCGGGTAGCAATGATGTGTTACTAGACGCCGCTCTTTGCTTATAATTGTAAAATGAGATTTTACAATTATTGTCGAACGTTACAAGTGCCTATAGGGTCACACACATAGAATCATTGATTCGAGCAGGTGGTTGAACAGCGGTTGGACCATGGTTCGACTGTGTGTGGTTGGACCGGGGTTGGACCAGAATCGTTTTGGGCTGGTTTGGTTCAGTGATTGACAAAATTATTGGACCAAATTAGTGTTGTGATGGGTGTTTGTACATTAGTGGAGACATGGTTATGTGGAGACATAATTATATAAGATAATGGGCCATCATGTTGGCCATTATCCCATTGTCTATTAGCACTAATTGGGGAGAGTAATCAGATTACTTTTGACCTTCTTTCTCTCTTGCTCCTGCAAATTTTCAGAGAAAAAAAACACACACCATCACCCTTTTCTTCTTTGAGAAAGAAAGAAGAACACAAAGCAACAAGATTAAGCTCCCGGAAACCCGTAGCTAGCACCATGGTTCGGGAGTGCTCGGGGGTTGGAGATCGTGAGACGATTCCAGCCTGTGATTGACGGTTCGTGTGGATACCGTAGAGGAGCAGGATATCCTTCTTGTTCTAGCTGATTCGGATCATCAGTTGGGTGAAAGACCTCAACCGAACCAGGTATGTTTTTCTATAACTCTGTTTACTCTGTTTCACATGGATCCTCCATGAGTATCGGGATTTCCGCTGCGCTTTAGTTGCATTTGATTCTCAGATTGCATGACCCGGCTGCTTACAGTGGTAGCGGAGCCTCTTGTGAAACGCTAAACCGAATTATGTATTCATATGTTATATGTGATATAGTATGAACATGCTAGTATATGTGATATGATGGAATTCATTTTGTATATGTGATATGCTAAATGATTTTTGTACATGTTGATGTTGTGTTTTTGTTAAAAATGTTTTGACAACAAGCACTTGATTGGTATGAGATATCAATCAAAATGTTCATGGCAGTAAGTCGAAGAGTTCGACAAAGAAAAAACGAGTGTCGGTTTGTGTATAGAACGATTGTCATTCTAGTACAGCTAGGCCATAACATCGATGTTGGTTTAGCATGAAGTTTAGCCTTGGCCGAACCTTCACAACATCGATGTTGTGTGACAAACATCGATGTTCTGATGAAGTTTAGCCTCGGCCGAATGTTCATAACATCGATGTTGTGTGACCAACATCGATGTTCTCATGCAAAACACTCAACAACATCGATATTAAGAGTTACAACATCGATGTTGTTTGAGCTCGGCCAAATTGGTTTGAAGTTCCAGAACTCTCATAACATCGATGTTCAGGATGCCAAGATCGATGTTCTTGAGTTCCAGAAGTTCAAACATCGATGTTTAAGTGTTAACATCGATGTTCTATGCACTCGGCAACCTCAAACATCGATGTTTGATTGTCAACATCGATGTTCTGAGGGTTCGGAAACCTCCAACATCGATGTTTGATTGTCAACATCGATGTTCTTTGGATTCGCAAACTTCAAACATCGATGTTTAAGGGTTAAACATCGATGTTTAAGGGTTAAACATCAATGTTATGGAACCCAGTGACTTCAACAGCAAATGCAGGGCAGATGGAGGCCGAATTGGTGTCTGGCCTGAACATAAAAGTTGTAGAACTACTTCTTAGCTTTCCAGGGACACCAAGATTGCACCAAATCGAGCTCTACAGCTCTGGATATGGCCGAAATACTGAGTGCTGCCAAGTAGTTGGGAGAATCAGATTCTCAAAACATTGATGTTCAAGTTAGACATCGATGTTCACATGTATTTTTGGTTTCCAAATTTACAAAACATCAATGTATGAATTGTTGATTATATGCATATGATGTATGAACATATGTTGATGTAAATATTAAGTTCTTAGTTGCCTTCCATGATAAGCACTCATCAAGGTTAAGATCAACAATTGGTAGTTTTTGCCAAAGCAAGGTGCCAATGTTTATCCTAGCAAGGTGCGACTGGATAACTGTAATATCTGAATTGCTTATTGTGGGTTTGGACTTAACTAGGTCATCTTAATAGGATTAAGGACTTAGAGGCAAGGAGTTGAGCTATGTCTATGAGATAGACAAGAACAAGTGTTGTTCACTCAACTATCCAAGAGTTACATGAGATGTAATTGACAAGAGTTGTCTACCTAAATAGCTATGATGTTGGCGATCAGCCAAAGCTGACTTATATTGTAGTGAAATATGGATCTTGGCCTACTCATGATTATTTTGTTTTCATAGTAGGAGCATCATTTAATACAATTCCTTGTTAAATGATTTATGTATTTGTGTGAGTTGATCTTTGTTGTAGAGCTACTATGGCACAAAACACAGGTACACTATCATTGCGATCGGTCCTTGAGAAGGAAAAGCTGAATGGGAATAATTTCCTAAAGTGGTATCGTAACTTGAGGATTGTCCTCAAACAAGAAAAGAAGTTGTATGTCCTTGAAGGGCCTGTTCCGATTGAACCGGCGCCTAATGCTCCTAGGGCAGAAAGGGATGCTTACAAGAAGCATCTTGATGATGCATTGGATGTCGCATGTCTTATGCTAATAGCCATGGAATCTGGGCTTCAGAAGCAACATGATAACATGGGAGCGTTCGATATGATCGAACACCTAAAGATACTCTTTGATGAGCAAGCAAGACATGAGAGGTATGAGACCTCTAAGGCATTGTTCCAATGCAGAATGGCAGAGTCATCACCCGTGAGACCTCATGTGCTCAAAATGATTGGTTACATTGAGAGCCTTGATGGTCTTGGTTTTCCTTTGCAAAAGGAGTTGGCGGTTGATTTAGTCCTGCAATCGTTGCCGGACAGTTACAGCCAATTTGTCATGAACTTCAATATGAATCATCTTGACAAATTGTTGTCTGAGTTGCTTAACATGTTGGGAACAGCTGAGCAACAAATGAGGGCAAAAAAATCCAACATTTTGATGATTGGAAAAGGCAAAGGAAAGGGTAAAGCAAAGTTCAACAAGAAGAAGAAATGTGCCAAAAAGTTTGGTGCATGTGCATCTTCTTGTGACCACGTGCTGAAACCCAAGGGTGGTATTGCAAAGGAAGGACATTGTTTCCATTGCAACAAACTGGGCCATTGGAAGCGCAACTGCCCTGTTTCCCTTGAAGAGGTAAAGAAGAAGAAGGGAAGTGAGACTTCCACTTCAGGTATTTTCGTTATAGAAGCTAATATCTCTATCTCTGCATCATGAGTATTAGATACCGGATGTGGTTCTCACATTTGTGTAAATGTGCAGGAACTAAGAAAGAGTAGGAGAATGGAAAAGGGTGAGATAGACCTACGCATTGGAAATGGAGCAAGGGTTGCTGCATTAGCTGTAGGGACTTATTATCTATCTTTACCGAGTGGTTTGGTTTTGGAACTTGATGATTGCTATTATGTACGTACTATAAGCAGGAATTTGATTTCTGTTTCTTGTCGGGACAAGAAAGGCTTTTCATTTGTAATAAAGAACAAATGTTGTTCTATTTATTTCAATGATATTTATTATGGTGGTGCATATTTGAGCAATGATTTATATGTTCTAAACCTAGAAACGGCAATCTATAACGTTAATACGAAGAAGGTTAGAATGAACGATTCTAATGAAACCCACTTTTGGCATTGTCGTTTGGGTCATATAAACGAGACTCGTATTGCTAAACTCCATAAAGATGGAATTCTAGACTCATTTGATTTTGAATCGTATGAGACATGTGACTCATGTTTATTAGGCAAAATGACAAAGGCTCCTTTTGCCGGTAAAGGTGAGAGAGCTTCGGACTTGTTAGGTCTAATACATTCTGATGTGTGCGGACCTATGTCTACACAGGCTAGAGGTGGTTTTCAATACTTCATTACATTTACTGATGATTACAGTAGATATGGCTATATGTATCTTATGAGACACAAGTCAGAATCCTTTGAAAAGTTCAAAAAGTTCAAGAATGAAGTACAGAATCAACTCGGTAAAAGTATTAAAATGCTTCGATCTGATCGAGGAGGTGAATACTTATGCCGAGAATTTCTTGATCATCTAAAGCAATGTGGTATAGTATCACAGCTAACTCCACCAGGTACGCCTCAATGGAATGGTGTATCTGAAAGGAGGAATAGAACCTTGTTGGACATGGTTCGTTCTATGATGAGTCATGCTGACCTTCCTTCTTCATTTTGGGGACATGCATTATTGAGTGCTGCATTTACACTTAACCGTGTTCCATCTAAATCGGTTGAAAAGACACCATATGAGATATGGACCGGGAAGCGTCCCAATTTGTCTTTTATGAGAATTTGGGGCTGTGAGGCTTACGTGAGACGTGAAGCATCAGAAAAACTCGGCCCTAAATCCGACAAGTGCCTCTTTGTAGGATACCCTAAGGAAACAAAAGGGTATTACTTCTATAATCCCACCGACCACAAAGTATTTGTTGCTCGGACTGCTATTTGGGAAAAATTTCTCAATGAAGGACTTAGGAGAAGCAGCCTATGTGTTAGGCATAAAGATCTATAGAGATAGATCCAAAAGGCTTCTCAGGCTAAGTCAGAGTACGTATATTGACAAGGTGCTAAAGAGGTTTAGCATGCAAGATTCCAAGAAAGGATTCTTGCCCATGTCACATGGCGTATCTCTCTCTAAGAATCAATGTCCTAGTACGACTAAGGAGAGAGAGCGGATGAGTAAGATCCCTTATGCTTCTGCAATAGGATCTATCATGTATGCTGAAACACCCGTGTCCCAATTTTACAATAAAATACTTATACACAAGGAAATTACCAAAATACCCCTGAAACCCGGGACACGAAAACCAATATCAACAATATCCAAAATTCTTAATAAAAAGAGATGTCATGAGAAACATAGTCAAACCGGCTTAGCAAGCCTCGTATCAAACCCGGCATCCTGCCGATACATCATCAATAGTAAATCCCGGCAATCCGCCGATAAAATAATCCAAAATCAAAAGTGACATCTCAATAAAAATTCCAATGCAGCGGAAGGAATAAATGGAAAAAAAATATGAGAACAAAACAGTATGCATGCCGACTATATGGATCCATCCGGGAGAACAAGCACAGCTACCTGCTAGGATGTCCGCGTCCGTACTCCGGGAAAAGAAGAAAGAGACTGCACGTTATCTATGGGTCTGAAAAACAACGTTGGCGATTATGTGAGTCGCCTACTCAGTGAGCAATATATATCTAATTATGGGAGTGTGCAGATCAAGTCCGAAAGGAAAGCAGAGTAACAAGTCATGCATGCAAACATACAACAATCAGCACTAACATGCCAACACAATCAAACAAACAGTTCATTATTCTCCATCTGCTATGAGTTAGGTTTTCTTATTATGATTTATTATTCAGGGCCCCCTACTGTGTGCGTCGAGCTCGGTCCCGTCTCATGAGACAACCAGGCACGAAGCCCAAATAAACCAGGCACGAAGCCCATATAAACCAGGCACGAAGCCCAAACATATCCATAGAGAGAGAGAGAAGAGACAGAGAGAAAGAGGGAGGTAGAAAGGGGGAGGTAGAAGGAGAGAGGTAGAAACCGGTCATCACAGACCCATATGCATATCCGCATACCACATGCTAACCCGCATGCAAACCCGAGGGGTATCACTTCCGCTCGAAACAACCGGTCATCAGCACACAGTAGCCTAACTTCTACTGTACATTATCTTCATTCACAAATTATGAGTTTATGTGTGCCATTAGTTGTGATTTAACAGGGTTGTGTGATAAAACATCTCAATCAGATAACCGGGTCTCCGACCCACAATACATCACACCAACCACCCAGAATCACATCACATGTTAAAATCCATAACTAATCCAATCATCCAGCTCATAAGCAAAACAGTACACTTAGGCAGACAATACAGATTACAGCATGTTAGCAAACAAGCATGCAACTCAAACAAACCAATCCAACGAGCTCATGCATACAAACATAAAAAGACATATAAAGTCACCTCAACGACGATTGTCCTGTGGAGTTTTTCCCAAAACATATCCTCCAGCTCTCGAGGTATTACCCATGCCTGAATACCGGCACACACAACAAATTACAAACACAAACAATAAAGACGTGCATGCATGCAACTATAATGCTCAACTGAGTTAAACCCGTCCCAAGTTAGACAACTGTATAATTTCCGGGTCTAAACCCGACTTAATGTTTCTCTCACCAAAACTCCAAGTATCGGGACCTAAGGTTCACCGGCTTACGCCCAACTAAGTCCAATAAGTAAATCCCGGGCCTACGGCCCACTCATTATGTCCTTTACAAGTTTCCGGCCTGAAATCCCATCTAAGTCCAAATTTGATTTCCGGCCTAAAGCCCACTTCCTTAAGTCCTTAGTTATTCGGTTATAGGATTGGGCTCAAAGCCCGTTACTTAAGTCCAAAGTCAATCCGAGCCCATATCCATCCCGGCCTAAGGTTCTACTCGTGTCGGTATTTACCGGTCTCATACTACCCACACTCTCGGTTTCCACTAAACACAATTAAATACAAATCCCAATTCCGATTTATTACATGCCATAACTGAATACAAATTACACATTAAAGTATACCGTTAAGTGCCAGAAATAACACCCGAGCCTTCGCCGGAAAATTCCCGAGCCTCGCCGGATTCCGGTGACCTTGCCGGAATTTACCCGAATCGCCAGAAGCAACCCAACAACACTGTCACAGCCCAGAAACTCCAATTCATTAACACATACGCCATGAACAGAACGAATAAGAGAGGAAAAAGGCTTAGCATCCTTACCCGGAGAACAACACAAACTGCCCGGAAATCGTCCACCACCAATGCCCGAGCCGTGAGGCACCTCTGCCCGAAGTACACACACAGCACTCGAGCACCCCACTGCCCGAACAGCAACACACGCAGCAAACAACACGCACAACACAACCCACAAGCACACAAACAATCACGCCACCGTCCACGGTGCAACAACCCCTACAACAACAAGAAACCCCACGACCTGCAGAACACCAACCGTCCAACACCATCAATACCGATTAACCAATCGGTTTCCCACAGCCCACGAGCATGAAGAAAAAGAAAAAGAAAAAGCAAACGAGGAGACTAGATGCAGCGCTTACCGGTAATCAACGGACACGGCGGCGGCGCTGGCGGTCTCGGGCTCGTCCTCTGCCGTCGACCTCGCCCCTGCTCGTCCTCGGCGACGTGAAGCAAAGGGGAGGGGATGAGAAGAGAAGAAGGAAGGACGGAAAGGAAGCGAGAGAGGGGAGAGAGAGAGAGAGAGGGAGAGGAGAAAGAGAAGAAGGGGAAAAGGAAGAAGAAGAGAGAAAAAACGAGAGAGAGAAGGGGAGTCGGGGTCGGCGGCGGCTAGGGAGAAGAAGAAGAAGAAACAAAAATGAGAAGAGAAGAAAGAAAGAAAAGAGGCTTGGGGTTAGGGTTGGCCGGCCTGGTCCAAAACGACGCCGTTTTGGACTAGGGCGCAGTCAACCCGCCCTTGGCCAGTCAACATCTCCTTTTTTTTTCATCCTTCCAAAACGACGTAGTTTCATTAGAACCTACGTTAACCTTCGCGTTTCACCCCGATCTCGAATCCGTTTTCCACGGGACCCGAACCATGAACAATACCATCTTAAAATTAACATTTCCAAGGAATAATAATTTATTTCCTCGACTAAAACTCAGAAATACCACAAGGGTAAAATTGGAATAAAAATTTCGAAAATTCTGAAAAATCAAATTATGAAAATTCGGGGCGTTACAGTTCTACCCCACTTAAGGAAATTTCGTCCTCGAAATTACAGGATATGAAATATCAAAACAAATGGGGATACTGTTCCCGCATGTGGGACTCAACCTCCCAAGTAGCCTCATTCAGAGAATGACGGCTCCACCTAACCCGAACCATCGGAATAACTCGATTCCTCAACTGTCGCTTCTCCTGAGCTAAAATCTCAACCGGCTCCTCAACGTAAGTCAAATCCTCAGAAACCTCCACCTCTGTCGGGGATACCACATGACTAGGATCAGATCGATAACGCCTCAGCATCGAAACATGGAATACATCATGTATGCGCGACAGCTCCTCCGGTAAAGCCAACCTGTAAGCCAGCGGACCAATCCGCTCCATGATCTCATAAGGACCAATATAACGAGGGCTCAACTTGCCCTTCCTCCCAAACCGGATAACACCTCTCCAGGGAGCAACACGGAGGAAAACTCTGTCACCTACATTGTACTCCATCTCCCGACGATGCTTATCGGCAAAACTCTTTTGCCGATCCTGAGCAACCCTCAAGCATTGCTTAACTACCTCGATCTGATCAACAGTCTCCTGGACTAGGTCCGGACCAATCACCTGTCTCAGACCTTCCTCATCTCAATAGATCGGACTACGACACTTCCGCCCATACAATGCCTCGTAAGGCGCCATGCCGATACTGGAGTGATACCCGTTGTTATAAGCAAACTCAACCAACGGTAACGTCTCATCCCAAGAACTACTAAAATTGAGCACACAGGCTCTAAGCATATCCTCCAGCGTCTGCATGGTCCTCTCTGACTGCCCATCGGTCTGCGGATGGAATGCAGTACTGAAATTCAGCTTAGTACCCAAAGCTGACTGTAAACTCTTCCAGAAGTGGGAAGTAAACCTCGGATCCCTGTCCGACACAATGGATAGTGGAACTCCATGTCGACGGATAACACCCGAAACATATAACCTCGCCAGTTTATCCATTGTATCCGTTTGCTGAATCGGTAGGAAATGAGCTGACTTGGTCAACCTGTCTACAATGACCCAGATGGCATCATGTCGACTCCGGGTCCTCGGTAACCCGGTAACAAAATCCATAGTGATATGCTCCCACTTCCACTGCGGAATAGTCAAAGATCTCATCTTGCCGGCAGGAGCCTGATGCTCGGCTTTCACCTGTTGACAAGTCATACAACGAGCCACAAACTCCGCAACATCCTTCTTCATCCCGGGCCACCAATAATTACTCTTCAAGTTCTGGTACATTTTGGTGCTACCCGGATGCATAGCATACGGTGCATTATGCGCTTCATCCATAATCCATCTCCTCAAATCATCAACATCCGGAACACTCAACCGATCACCGGTCATCAAAGCACCATCCTCCCGGACATAGAAACTAGAACTCTCTCCACCGAGAGCCTTATCCCGCAACTCTGCTAAATGAGGATCTCCATACTGCAACTCCATTATCTTATCCCTCAAGGTCGGCCAGATGCTCAAACTAGCAAGCAACGCTCCAGTAACATCCACCTCCAACTGTGCATCCAACGACCTCAGCTCCACCAACGAAGGCAAAGCATAAGAAATCGAGTCCTCATCCGCAGCAACACTCTCTTCCTACTCAATGTATCTGCCACAACATTGGCTTTGCCCGGATGGTACTCAATAGTACAATCATAATCCTTCAGAAGCTCAATCCAACGTCTCTGCCTCATATTAAGCTCCCTTTGGGTCATGATGTACTTTAAACTCTTATGATCCGTGAAAATCTGACACTTCTCACCGTATAGATGGTGTCTCTAAATCTTTAGAGCAAAGATCACAGCAGCTAACTCCAGATCATGGGTCGGATAGTTCCTCTCGTGAGTTCTCAACTGCCTGGAAGCATATGCAATCACCCGACCCTCCTGCATCAATACACACCCCAAGCCCAGACCAGAAGCATCACTGAACACCGTGTACTCCACTCCGGGTCTTAAAACAGTCAAAACCGGTGCAGAAGTCAACCGACTCTTCAACTCCTCAAAACTCTTCTGACAACTGTCATTCCAAACAAAAGCATAGTCTTTCCTCAACAGCTTAGTCATGGGACCCGCTATTAAGGAAAAACCCTCAATGAACCTTCGGTAGTAACCAGCAAGTCCAAGAAAACTCCTTATCTCCGATACACTCTTCGGTGGCTCCCAATCCATGACTGCCTTAATCTTGGCCGGATCCACCTTAATGCCTTCACCAGACACAATATGTCCAAGAAACGCAACCTCATCCAACCAAAACTCACACTTGCTGAGCTTGGCATAGAGTTGTTCTTCTTTCAACCTCTGCAAAACCTGTCTCAAGTGGCCTTCATGTTCGGCCTTACTTCCCGAGTAAACCAAGATGTCATCAATGAACACTACTACAAACCGGTCCAGAAATTCATGGAAGACCTGCTGCATCATACACATGAACACTGCCGGTGCATTCGTCAGTCCAAATGGAACAACCACAAACTCATAATGACCATACCGAGTGCGGAATGCAGTCTTCGGTATGTCTTGCTCTGCAATCCGAACCTGATGGTAACCAGATCGCAAGTCGATCTTCGAGAACACAGATGCACCCTGCAACTGATCGAACAAATCATCGATCCTAGGCAAAGGATACTTGTTCTTCACAGTCACCTTGTTCAACTGCCTATAATCCACGCACATCCGCATACTGCCATCCTTCTTCTTCACAAACAAGACCGGGGCACCCCAAGGTGAGATGCTCGGTCTAATGAAACCCTTATCCAACAACTCCTCCAGTTGTTTCTTCAACTCCTGAAGCTCTGCCGGAGCCATTCTGTAGGGCGGTATAGAGATAGGTGCAACTCCCGGTACCAAGTCAACTGTATACTCCACCTCCCGCTCCGGAGGCAACCCAGGTAAATTATCGGGAAAAACATCGGGAAACTCCCGAACAATAGGAATATCCTCCACTCCAGGTACTGGTACCGAAGAATCCACCACATGATCAAGAAAGGCATCACAACCCTCTCGGATCATCCTGAAAGCCTGGATGGCCGAGATACAGCACGCCGATAGAACTCTTCGTTCTCCAACAAACACCAATCTACGCCCCAACAAAGAAGATAAGGATACTTCCCTGGCCCGACAGTCAACTACTGCTTGATGTCTGGACAACCAGTCCATGCCTAAGATAACGTCAAACTCTCCCAAATCCATAACAGCAAGATCAGAAGGAAAACCCTCACCATCATACTCTATCGACACATTTCTACAAACTCGATCAACAACTACTATATCTCCAGTGGGTAAACGGACTCTGAGGGGTCTACTAAGGTTATTATCCTCTATGTTATGAGTAGTCATGAATGCACGTGATACAAAAGAATGTGTTGAACCTGGATCAATTAAAGCATGTGCAAACTGACCAAAAACCATAAAGGTACCTTCTATAACCTCTGGAGCATTAGCAGCCTCCTCTCGGGTGATGGCATAAACCCTAGGAGCTGCAGCAGTCTGAGTCGCACCCCCGCGGTTCGAAGCTCCAGAACCTCCACGACCTCGACCCTGTTGTCCGCCACCCCTGTTCGGACCAGAAGAAACAGCACCACTAGCCACGAAACTCTGTACTGTATACTGAGAACCACTGCCTCCATTATCCCTCATCCACTTGTAGCAAGTAGACTTCTGGTGTCCCGGCGTGTTGCAATACCAGCATGTACCCGAGAACCGTGCCGAGGAACCCCGTCCCCGAGAACCAGACTGATAGGACCGTCCTCTCGAGGATCTGTCTGGTCTACCCTGAAAACTCTGCCCTCGGAACTTCTTCGAACCCTGATAAGAAGAACTCTGTCCAACAGAATAATCTGCACCTCCGGCCTCAGAATACTGCCTCTTCTGACCCGAAGCAGATGACTGCTTCCTCTGCTCGGCTGCCCGAGCCTCCTTCCCAATCATCTGAACTCTCTCAGCATCAAAAGCAGCGGCACAAACTGCCTCCCAAGTCTTGTGCCCTCCACCAGCCACAGCCATCGCTATCTCAGTACGTAAGCCGTTAACAAACCGCCTACACTTGGTCAACTCATCGGGCACAAACTCCCTAGCATGAGAGAGAAGGATGCTATACCGGATCCTGAAAGCTGATACAGTCTCATCTAGTCCCTGCTTTGCCTCAAGAAACTGCTTCTTCTGCTCCTCCAGAAAATCAACAGTAAGAAACTCCTTGTAGAATCTCTCCTTGAAATCCTCCCAAGGCATCTCCACAGGCTTCGGTAGATTGGCCACAAGATCCTGCCACCATGACAATGCATACCCTGTGAACTTGTGTGCAGCTAAACGAGCTCTCTGCTCAGGTGCACAGGTGAACTTCTCCAGAACATTCTCCACCTGGCGAAACCAATCATCAAACTCCTTGACTTTGCCCTGTTCACCTGAGAATTCCTTCACAGCAGACTTATCCATATGCTTATACCCACTCTCCATACCACCTGCTGCAACAGGTGCTGCCTGTTGTGCACCCTGCTGCTGCTGCTGAAACTGCTGGAACTGCTGCCACTGCAGAAAAGCCTGATACTGCTGGAACGCTGGGTTCACCGCAGGCGGTACAACATTCTGTCCTCCACCCCCTGCAGCATTATTCTCTGCTGCATTATTGTTCCCCTGACCAACGAGAACCTGCATCACCGACACATTGTCGGAGACATGAGTAGCGGCGTCATCCTCAGCATTGTGCTGTCCCTCGTGATCCATATCGACGCCTATATGAATGCAAATGAGTCAAAAATACTTTTTAAGTCATGAATTCGGAAACAGGCTTAAACACAGAATCACTTTGAAAACCAAGTTTAAAACACTTTTTAAAACCAAGGATCTGAAGCCTGCTCCGCTACCAAGCTGAAACACCCGTGTCCCAATTTTACAATAAAATACTTATACACAAGGAAATTACCAAAATACCCCTGAAACCCGGGACACGAAAACCAATATCAACAATATCCAAAATTCTTAATAAAAAGAGATATCATGACAAACATAGTCAAACCGGCTTAGCAAGCCTCGTATCAAACCCAGCATCCTGCCGATACATCATCAATAGTAAATCCTGGCAATCCGCCGATAAAATAATCCAAAATCAAAAGTGACATCTCAATAAAAATTCCAATGCAGCGGAAGGAATAAATGGAATAAAAATATGAGAACAAAACAGTATGCATGCCGACTATATGGATCCATCCGGGAGAACAAGCACAGCTACCTGCTAGGATGTCCACGTCCGTACTCCGAGAAAAGAGGAAAGAGACTGCACGCTATCTATGGGTCTAAAAAAACAATGTTGGCGATTATGTGAGTCGCCTACTCAGTGAGCAATATATATCTAATTATGGGAGTGTGCAGATCAAGACCGAAAGGAAAGCAGAGTAACAAGTCATGCATGGAAACATACAACAATCAGCACTAACATGCCAACACAATCAAACAAACAGTTCATTATTCTCCATCTGCTATGAGTTAGGTTTTCTTATTATGATTTATTATTCAGGGCCCCCTACTGTGTGCGTCGTGCTCGGTCCCGTCTCATGAGACAACCAGGCACGAAGCCCAAATAAACCAGGCACGAAGCCCATATAAACCAGGCACGAAGCCCAAACATATCCATAGAGAGAGAGAGAAGAGACAGAGAGAAAGAGGGAGGTAGAAAGGGGGAGGTAGAAGGAGGGAGGTAGAAACCGGTCATCACAGACCCATATGCATATCCGCATACCACATGCTAACCCGCATGCAAACCCGAGGGGTATCACTTCCCGCTCGAAACAACCGGTCATCAGCACACAGTAGCCTAACTTCTACTGTACATTATCTTCATTCACAAATTATGAGTTTATGTGTGCCATTAGTTGTGATTTAACAGGGTTGTGTGATAAAACATCTCAATCAGATAACCGGGTCTCCGACCCACAATACATCACACCAACCACCCAGAATCACATCACAAGTTAAAATCCATAACTAATCCAATCATCCAGCTCATAAGCAAAACAGTACACTTAGGCACACAATATAGATTACAGCATGTTAGCAAACAAGCATGCAACTCAAACAAACCAATCCAACGAGCTCATGCATACAAACATAAAAAGACATATAAAGTCACCTCAACGACGATTGTCCTGTGGAGTTTTTCCCAAAACATATCCTCCAGCTCCCGAGGTATTACCTGTGCCTGAATATCGGCACACACAACAAATTACAAACACAAACAATAAAGACGTGCATGCATGCAACTATAATGCTCAACTGAGTTAAACCCGTCCCAAGTTAGACAACTGTATAATTTCCGGGTCTAAACCCGACTTAATGTTTCTCTCACCAAAACTCCAAGTATCGGGACCTAAGGTTCACCGGCTTACGCCCAACTAAGTCCAATAAGTAAATCCCGGGCCTACGGCCCACTCATTATGTCCTTTACAAGTTTCCGGCCTGAAATCCCATCTAAGTCAAAATTTGATTTTCGGCCTAAAGCCCACTTCCTTAAGTCCTTAGTTATTCGGTTATAGGATTGGGCTCAAAGCCCGTTACTTAAGTCCAAAGTCAATCCGAGCCCATATCCATCCCAGCCTAAGGTTCTACCCGTGTCGGTATTTACCGGTCTCATACTACCCACACTCTCGGTTTCCACTAAACACAATTAAATACAAATCCCAATTTCGATTTATTACATGCCATAACTGAATACAAATTACACATTAAAGTATACCGTTAAGTGTCGGAAATAACACCCGAGCCTTCACCGGAAAATTCCCAAGCCTCGTCGGAAAATTCCCGAGCCTCGCCGGATTCCGGTGACCTTGCCGGAATTTACCCGAATCTCCAGAAGCAACCCAACAACACTGTCACAGCCCAGAAACTCCAATTCATTAACACATACGCCATGAACAGAACGAATAAAAGAGGAAAAAGGCTTAGCATCCTTACCCGGAGAACAACACAAACTGCCCGGAAATCGTCCACCACCAATGCCCGAGCCTTGAGGCACCTCTGCCCGAAGTACACACACAGCACTCGAGCACCCCACTGCCCGAACAGCAACACACGCAGCAAACAACACGCACAACACAACCCACAAGCACACAAACAATCACGCCACCGTCCACGGTGCAACAACCCCTACAACAACAAGAAACCCCACGGCCTGTAGAACACCAACCGTCCAACACCATCAATACCGATTAACCAATCGGTTTCCCACAGCCCACGAGCACGAAGAAAAAGAAAAAGCAAATGAGGAGACTAGAGGCAGTGCTTACCAGCAATCAACGGACACGGCGGCGGCGCTGGCGGTCTCGGGCTCGTCCTCTTCCGTCGACCTCGCCCCTGCTCGTCCTCGGCGACGTGATGCAAAGGGGAGGGGATGAGAAGAGAAGAAGGAAGGACGGAAAGGAAGCGAGAGAGGGGAGAGAGAGAGAGAGAGAGGGGGAGAGGAGAAAGAGAAGAAGGGGAGAAGGAAGAAGAAGAGAGGAAAAACGAGAGAGAGAAGGGGAGTCGGGGTCGGCGGCGGCTAGGGAGAAGAAGAAGAAGAAACAAAAATGAGTAGAGAAGAAAGAAAGAAAAGAGGCTTGGGGTTAGGGTTGGCCGGCCTGGTCCAAAACGATGCCGTTTTGGACTAGGGCGCGGTCAACCCGCCCTTGGCCAGTCAACATCTCCTTTTTTTTTCATCCTTCCAAAACGACGTAGTTTCATTAGAACCTACGTTAACCTTCGCGTTTCACCCCGATCTCGAATCCGTTTTCCACGGGACCCGAACCATGAACAATACCAACTTAAAATTAACTTTTCCAAGGAATAATAATTTATTTCCTCGATAAAACTCAAAAATACCACAAGGGTAAAATTGGAATAAAATTTTCGAAAATTCTGAAAAATCAAATTATGAAAATTCGGGGCGTTACATATGCCATGTTATGTACTCGACCGGATGTCGCTTATGCTTTGAGTGTCACAAGCAGATACCAAGCTGATCCCGGTGAGAGTCACTGGACAGCAGTTAAAAACATCCTTAAGTACTTGAGAAGGACTAAGGATGCATTCCTTGTGTATGGAAGCGTTGATGAGCTTGTTGTAAAGGGTTACACAGATGCTAGCTTCCAAACAGACAGGGATGACTTCAGATCGCAATCAGGTTATGTGTTTTGTCTTGGAGGTGGTGCTGTATGCTGGAAGAGTTCTAAGCAAGAGACAGTTGCAAACTCTACAACCGAGGCTGAGTACATTGCTGCCTGAGATGCGGCGAAAGAGGCTGTTTGGATTAAGAAGTTCGTAACTGAACTTGGGTTGGTTCCTAGTATTGAGAGTCCGATTGAGCTCTATTGTGAAAATAATGGGACAATCGCACAGGCTCAAGAGCCTAGATACCACCAGAGATCCAAACATATACTCCGACGCTATCATCTTATTAGAGAGATCATAGATAGAGGCGATGTCAAGCTGTGCAGAGTTCCTTCTGAGAACAATGTAGCAGATCCCTTGACGAAGCCACTCACGTAGCAGAAGCATGATGGTAATTATGCATCCATTGGTATTGGATACATGGTTGATTGGCTTTAGTGCAAGTGGGAGATTGTTAGTAATATGCCCAAAAGCCAATCAATGGATGATTGTAGTCATGTATATACATTGAGGTTATTCCAATAAATATGATTATGAGATAATCGCTTGCACATATTTATAACCCTAGAATATTTTGTATTCTTAAATGTCCCTAGTCGATTATTATTATGGATGGGTTGTAATAATAAATTAAGACTAGCGTATGTTAAGAATTGTATGAGATACGAATTCTACATACGGGTACAAGTTAGAGAACTTGTGGACTGGACCGACCCACATAAGAACCCTACATGGAACGTTATATGATTGTCATTAGTGGTTCTTATATGTATTGTCCTTAGACCTGAGATCATCAAGGTTCCCAGCATAAGAGTCGTATACTTTGATATTATTCCTAGTCATCCGTAACTGGGTGGTCTTAAGGGTAATTATTGGGTATATGATAAATGTGTAGTGAGTTTTGATTGATCAATATGGAATTCGTCCGACCCATATAACGGGTATATTATCAGATGGGCTTCCTGATAGAGTTGAACTGTTAAATGCATGGCCATGCTCGGATTATATGATATGGTGATATCATGAGTATCCGTTTTACACAGTTAACTCGGGGATCAAGAAACTAAGATTAAACATATACGAGATTGACATTTTCCATGTCTCGGTTTAATCTTGATAATGGGACGAAAGGACGATGACATGTTCCGAGGCATATGAATCAGTACTGATCTTGTCGTTCGGGTAGCAATGATGTGTTGCTAGACGCCGCTCTTTACTTATAATTGTAAAATGAGATTTTACAATTATTGCCGAACGTTACAAGTGCCTATAGTGTCACACACATAGAATCGTTGATTCTAGCAGGTGGTTGAACCGTGGTTGGACCATGGTTCGACCGTGTGTGGTTGGGCCATGGTTGGACCGTGGTTGGACCAGGGTCGTTTTGGGCTGGTTTGGTTCAGTGATTGACAGAATTATTGGACCAAATTAGTGCTGTGATGAGTGTTTGTATATTAGTGGAGACATGGTTATGTGGAGACATAATCATATAAGATAATGGGCCATCATGTTGGCCATTATCTCATTGTCTATTAGCACTAATTGGGAAGAGTAATCAGATTACTTTTGACCTTCTTTCTCTCTTGCTCCTGCAAATTTTCAGAGAAAAAAAACACACACCATCACCCTTTTCTTCTTTGAGAAAGAAAGAAGAAACAAAGCCACAAGATTAAGCTCCCAGAAATCCGTAGCTAGCCCCACGGTTCGGGAGTGCTCGGGGGTTGGAGATCGTGAGACGATTCTGGCCTGTGGATCGAACCAGGTATGTGTTTCTATAACTCGGTTTACTCTGTTTCACATGGATCCTCCATGAGTACCGGGATTTTCGCTGCGCATTTAGTTGCATTTGATTCTCAGATTGCATGACCCGGCTACTTACACTGGAGACATGCAACTCTCTAAGAATAAACTTGAGGAGACATCGGTTGCCCAAATTTTTTTGGTTTATTGGTCAATGCATATTTCGTAATTACTGCTTGCTTTCCTCTAATGGCCTCTTGAAGGTGGAGCCTGTTCATATTACGATGCATGCATGCATCACAGCATGCATCACAGCATGCATCACATACATCACTAAATACGATAGAATTATGTATGTGTTATAAAACATGAGTTTTTTATTGTGGATGTCCACCTACCAGTATTTTGGCCCATCTTCCCATTGTATTTCCTTCTCTATATAATGTATATTAACACAGACAAAATGAAAAAAATGCTGAATGAGACTTTACGAGCAGCTTGCTCTCTTCCCCTCTTCTTCATTCTCTTTCTCTCATTCTACTACATTATCGAGCAAGAAAATTTCTCTACCTTAAACATAGTATACACAATATTTATAAGACGTTATCAGCACGACGCCTCTAATCCTGAGCATCGTTTGTTTTTGTATTGAAAATCAAAGGAAAAGGGAATGGATAACCCAGTGGACGAAGAAGAAAAACAGTGCAGAGCCACGGGTTACTGTTCACCCGTAGCGTTCCCGCCGCGTCTTGCCTCACCGCTTTCACCTCCGTGCTCGCCGTGCCGTCACGAGCTCAACCCCGACGCCCCTTCCTCCTTCCGCCGTCGGACGCGCGCGCAGCAAGCGTCGACCCGCGGGCAGGCATTTCGGATCCGCCTCCTCCTTTTCAGCTCGTGTCGGCCACCGCAGCTGCACCTGACGCCGCGCCTCCTTCCGCCGCGTCTTTGCCGCTCGTCTTCGCCTCTTCGCTGCGCTCGTCCGCCCCTCCTCTCGGCTGCCGTTGCAAGGAGAGCTGCGATGTTTATGGCGAACGGGTTGACCCGTTTGCAGTGGGTTCGACCCGGTTTCTTTGGGAAGATGACGACCCGGAAGTCATTGACGGGTCGGACTGACCCGACGGGTCGCGGGCTGGAATTGTTGGGCTTAAGTTTTTGGGCCTGGGCCACACTATTCAAGGCTTTTTTTACTGTTCATGGGCCACACTATTCAAGGCCCATTTTTACTGTTCATGGCCCATTTTTCTGCTCACGGCTCATCAATAAAGGGAAAGAAAAGAAAAGTAAAAAAAAAAAGAGAAAAGTGAAAAGAAAAAAAGAGGGAAAAAAAGGAAGGGAAAAGGAGAGGAAAATTTTTTTTTTTGGGAAAATGAAATTAAAAGGATATATATATACCGGAATAGTAACCGGATACTAGTATAATATATTATATATATTATTGCTGATAGATTTATCGAGTAAGCATATTTTTATATTTTTATTTAGATTCCGATTAGGCTATTAAAAGACCCATCAATTTTAATTTTTCTGTCATTTATTTTTAATTGGGGTAATTAAGAAAAAGCCCCAGTTTATTTATTTTAATTCAGCATTTTTTATTTAATTATGTTATTTGATTTGTGTCCCTCAAAATTTCCGGAAGAAATTTGATATGGGCATTAAATGCTGAAGTGCATTAAAATAAATAATAGTCTCGAAGAATAAATGAAAGAGTTCAGAAGACTCGATAAAAGAAAAATGTAGCAAAAGACTGGAAGGTTATTGTATTTATTTTATTATTTATATTAAGCTTGGGCTCATATTAGGCCCATTGTACTTAATTTCTCGTTTTAATTTCTTTACGATTTTATTGGGCTCATATAAGGCCCATCGTATTTGCTTTGCGATAATTTTATTTTTGGATTAAAGCGTTTTTTGGTCCCTGTGTAAGGCCTCAAAGTTGGAATTCATCCTCGTGTAGGATTTTGGCTTCTTTTCATCCCTGTGTTCTACCCTTTTGGTCTCTCCAGCCGGAATCCGTCGAGAATCGCTGATGTGGCATATTTTCCGATGCCACATCAGCTTTGTGGGTCCCAAATATAACAATCCAACCAAAAAACCAAATCCACTCGACCCGAACGGTTCGCCCACCCAATTGACCCATCAAGTGAATATATAATATTATTTTTTTTACTTAAAATCTCATATTAGGCATGTAATTGATATATTAAATTTTAATTTTGGTAAAAATTAGCATTAACTCTAGTGAATCTTAATTGTCTCATATTATTAATAATCAATTATTATTTAACCCTTTTATTGGTATGCTTTACTTTTTATTCTTTTTTCTCCTTTACTTTTTTTATCCATAATTAATTTACAAATATCTTATTCTTTTGAGTAAAAAATCTTATAAAAACTTTTGTTAAACAAAATTTTTAAAAACTTTAATTTGTACTAATTATGATTATGCTAATTTGAGGACTAAAAATTGAATTGAATTAAACCTCTAATTTATCCCACATCAAGAAAAAGAAATAAATAAATAAAGAAAGATGGGAATAAATAAATAAAATTAAAGTGAAAAGGAAAAAGAATTAAACTAGAAGCTAAAATAAGGTTTTTGTAAAATAAATTTTGGGGGGAAAAGAAAAAATAAAAAGAATAAAAAAATCCACCCAAGTGGGTGAATGGGGTGGGTGAACGGGTCGGTAGAGTTGGTTTGGTTTTTGGGTTAACCCTGACATGTGGGCCCCACAAAGCTGATGTGGCGCAGAAAAATTTGCCAAATCAGCAATTTTCGTCGGAATTCGGCCGGACTAACCAAAAACAATGAACGGAGGGATGAAAAGAGGCCAAAATCCTATACGAGGATGAATTCCAACTTTGAGGCCTTACACATGGACCAAAAAACGCTTTAATCCTTTTATTTTTATTGGGCTAATTTATGTAAGGCCCATTACTTTTAATTTTTTGGTTATTTCATTATTTATTTAAATTATGTTACTCGAGACCCTTATAATTTCCGGAAGAAATTCATTATGGGTATTAAATGCCGACAGGAATTTACGTAACAATAGTCTGGAAGACTAAATATCAGAGTCCAGCAGACTCAATAACGGAAAATACAACGAAGACTCGAAGTCTTACCGTTCAAAAGATCCTGAAGATCCTTTCAAATGAAAATCAAAAATAAAAACTATTACCACCAGAAGATGGAAATTATATGACCACCAGAAGGTGGATATTATACTTGCTTACCCTGAAGGAGCAATTCATTTTATATTCAATTTATTTTATGTTCAGTTTAATTATTACGCATTGTAATTTATTTTATTTACTTTTCAGTACTTTATAATTGTTTTCAAGCATAATGCCTCAAGAATTAGTCTCAAAGACAATGCAAAATTGACATCCACAGGGGGAGAATTATATGTGTGGATGTCAATATAACATATTATGATATCTCAAAATGAGAAAAAGATTAACACGCTCCAGAAGAGCATAAATTCGAATATGTTCTTAAAGAACGCATGTTTTAATATGATCTAGAAGATCGTACATTGACGCTCTGGAAGAGCATATACTCTTGAAGAGTACAGACACCCCTAGTAATAAAATGAATTATTATGGATCCCGATGAATTGACTCTGATCTATTTCCTGAAGCGAATAAAACAGTGTAATTATTTGTGCTTGTGGGCGTAAATGAGATAATAAATGGAAAAGGCTCAAAGTAAACATGCATATTATTATTGCAAAAACAGATCCATAACTAGAGAACATTCAAAGAAGAATGGTTCTCATACATATGTTTAAATAAGTAATCTATCTGTTGGGTTCAACATTAACCCTGAAACTCTGAGCCTCACCATTAATGTTGACCCTAACACTGTCGTTCTAGGAGAACCACATACCACCCCTGTTGTTTTCTCCAAGTATCTCAAACCGATTCGTTGAAGGAAAACAAAGTGGAATCACACCATGATTCTCTCCTGCTTGCCACAAAGTCTCAGTAATCAGTACCATGTTAGGCTTGTACTGATTCTTCAGATCCCTTAAGGTACGCACAAAGTCTTGAGACCTTCTTGCTATACCCCTGCAATTCCACAATAAAAGTCGTACCTTAGGCCATGTAGATGGTAACCCAGTCACCCTTGGGACGCTTCGAGCCATCATGGAAACCTGATAATAACTGCTTTGATTTAAAATTTGACATGAAGGCTCTAGCTGAAATTCCTGCATACTAGTAGATATGAAAAACATTATAGAGTTAGCTGAGCCATAAAAATTTGTCCTAAGATTGCCTTGGTCCTTCAGGAAGAAAGTTTCTTCCATTGGAGTCACAAAGAACCTAGACGAGTATAGCTCATCTACAAACACTAAACGAGGAATTCTCGCCAGATCATTCGGTAGTTCCTGTTGCTGCTCATTTACCATGCTATAAGCTAACCTATTTCTTCTTCCTAGAGAGGCACCCTCAATAAAGAAAACAGTAGCTGGCGAAGGCATTTTTCTTGTCTTGTTGATTTTTCTGAGTTTTCTGCATCTTCCTGTCTCAACTGCCTCCCCTTCTTATAGTCTGAGCTTAGACAGCTAGGTGTCAGTTTTTCTCAAATGTGGACCCTTTTCTGCCTCTGAAAAAAAATCCAGAAGATTTTTCGGTAATTAAAACTTTGCATTATTTGTCAGTAAACTCCAAAGTTTTTCAAGCTTCGAGGTTTTGCTTGTGGAAAAGTTTGCCACTACTTAATTATTGTCCAATAATTCTGATCTTTTCCGACATGAGTGGCAGGAATAAGCCTAATATTGACACATGTATTGCAGCCTAAAGCTAGCAGTTGAGTAATTGAAACTTAACATATCCAGCCAGAAGCTGGAATGCACTAGCCTGGAGCTAGCAATTTTAAGTGTTTAGAGACACAGCTTGCGCAGCCTGAAGCTGGCACCAACTTGAAGTTGGTTCATGAATTTATTGTTTGGCATGACCGGATGGGCCATCCCGGGTTAATAATGATGCACGAAATTTATTGGATCATTCATTGAAAAACCAGAAGTTTTACAATCAATGAATTTCTATGAGTTTGTTTGCTGCGAAAGTTATTATACGGCCTTTCTAAGATGAGAATGGCCTAGTATCACCAGCAAGTTTGAGAATAGTTCAGGGACATAAACACGGACTGATAAATCCGCGGTGTTAACCATCTAGGTAATTTTTACGATGCATCGACTAGATGGTCTATTATGTGACGCAAGTTGGCATTGTGCGCACTTGTTCTAATGATTAAGCCACTTGCAGGTGCATATCCCTACTCATGTTATTAGACTATATGTCTAGATAATGCTGGTATGTTTCTTCAATGGAGAATGTATATCATTGGAAATAAACCCAA
>JAKUCV010002417.1:0-43321 GCA_028386065.3 Turnera subulata
TTTTGTGACAACACTTCTGCTATAGCCATGGTCAGGAATCCTATTGAGCATGGAAGAACTAAGCACATCAAAATCAAATACCATTTCATCAGAGAAGCTGAAAGGGAGAAAGAAGTCAAGCTTGAGTATTGCACTACGGATGATCAAGTAGCTGACATTTTGACCAAAGCCCTTCCAAGGTACAAATTTGAACTTTTGAAATCAAAGATGGGAGTTTGCAGCAAAAGCATCAAGGGAGGGTGTTAGAATATGATACTTTTGCTATCAATTAGATATTAACTAGAACATACTAGAACATTATGGAAATACCGTAAAAAAAATAATAATGTTCACAGTTAGGTCGGTGAATTTGTAAAATAAATTATAGTGTGGTTGTTTTTTGTTATACGTGTATGCAATGGGGCACACATGTACTATGTATAAATACTGCTGTAGCTTGTAAAAATATAAGCCTTTTGTGAGTAAAGTTTTTAAATGTCTTTGGGTTCAACTCTCTTTAAGCTTTTCGTATCCTTTTAGCTTTCAGTGTGGTGTTCTTATTGCTGTCAACTACCAGGTACACCCTTTTCTTTGAATTTATCTTTGCGTCAGATACATCAAATGGTTCAAGATATACTTTCCGATGTTAAATATTCCTGGACGACTGCTTATTTTTCTCCATTGCATCCCCTCACCCACAGTCATGACAGATACCTCTCGGGGATATGACTTGCTAAGAACTACCACCTTAAGTTCCCCAGTGTTACGCATCCTTGCAATGCCACTGAATTCATGAGATAATTGGGAGTTGTTGGGATCAGGGAGTTTCAAGGCTTGCCTCGTAACCGGATTCGCGATATAATGTTGGATTCGCTCAGAAGAGAGTGTGCCTCTCAGGAACAAGACCACACCATCCGAGCTACAAACAATACGTCCGGGAGACAGAAGATTCACATCACTAGATTTTTGGACGTTTTTCCAGTCCTCTATTGCAACAGACTGAATCTCAGGAGTCGAGGTAACAAGGTTAAATTTTTGGATGATGAATCCTGACGGATGTGTATTTGATAGGTGAGATTTCACAAACTGAGGGCACCGAAGCATCTCAGCCCAGGCTCTGCAAGCAAACCTGCATTCCTCGTACAAGAATGATGCAGGAAGGAGGCCTTGAATGCTGAAAGCAATATCGTCAGGAATGGTCACTACTTCCTCATCCTTCTTCATGCGCTTTCTTTGGGTCCATGTAGGGCAGATACTTTGCAGGTTGGTCTTCATATCTGTACTTTCAGGAACACCTATCAATGAATCATCATCATCCATATCTCCCTGGAGGCTGGAGCTATTTGTAAATAGGTATCAAGTATTGATGGAGGAAAAAAAAAAAGAACATATATTTTTGTTCCTGAATAGAGCACATATGAGTACATGGACTTTAGAAATTAGTGCAAGCTTACATGTCCAACTATTTATTCGTGAACCAAACTGACTAAACTTGTTGAGCAAAACAATAAACCACAACAGCAGCACAACAAGGTAATTTAGTCAACGTAAACAGAGAGATAGTCCTAACGCTAACCAGGGAGGGGACGCATAGTCTTGAATATTAGTTAGTTTGTGTATACATGTGATGGCTATAACTATGGAGGAATTTTAATAGGTAAAGAATTACAGAGGGATGATTACCTCTTAGATTTCTTGCTTCCTACAGACGGCGCGACCAACACAGAGGTGCCTTGTGATAAAAACTAATGAATCTGTCAGTTTCAGGGTACCCCAACCCAACCAAGTATGCAGATGGACTTTACATGTATCCATTAATGGGGCTTGTAACATATTTCGTTTCGGGCCATGAGCCGCTCTCCTTGCTTGGTATAGTTGGGCCTGTCCGGTGCTTATCTGTTCAAGGCCTGCACAGGGATTTGAGGCCCATGATTTAATGATTATTAATAGATTCATAGGCGATCGCTTGATGGTAATATCGTCGATTATGTGTCAATGTGAAGCAATTTTTTTGAACAAAATTAGAGCGATTTGTGATTGTTGG
The DNA here is from genome assembly GCA_028386065.3 of Turnera subulata. Classification (NCBI taxonomy): domain Eukaryota; kingdom Viridiplantae; phylum Streptophyta; class Magnoliopsida; order Malpighiales; family Passifloraceae; genus Turnera; species Turnera subulata. The sequence continues at coordinate 2,024 of JAKUCV010002417.1, forward strand.
AAGTTCGCAAACAATGAAAGCGGACCGACAAAAGTGTACAGATAGTGTTTAAGTGTTGTTTCCAATTAGCTAACTCAAACTTACAAGAAACTCAAGTACCAATTAGTGGAAGATGAAGAGGCTTGGTGTATGCTTTTGATAAATGGATGAGGAAATGAACAGCTATTTCAAATATTGTTGTATTATAGACTCTCGCCTGACCAAATACTGCAGATTGTGCCAACTTCGGAGAAGACCATGCCACTGGCTGTTTAGTGCAAAGAATACAAGACATCTATGTGCTCGAAGGTCTGTGGGAATGAATATAAGGTATCTGGAGGTTCTCCTACAAATGTAGAGAATAGAAGTGCTCATTTGCTCAGTATTAGAACACGAAAAGTACAAAATTGAGGCACATAATGGCTGGAGCACCAGGGATAAACGCCTAACAAAGAACAGAATCCTATTGCAGTCCTTAATGTGGGATCTTCATTTTAGCTCCTGCTACTGGGAAGCATCCTGAATGATTGTTACAACAGCAAGCTACTAAGGATGATCATCCCCCTCCTTAACAAGTTCCAACTTCCAACCCAATTTACTTTCATTCTGTCTTGTCTTCTTCCAAGTCACCATTAGATGCTCCATTACTGGCAGGTACTGCTCCAGTCTCTGGTGCACTTCGGGCATCCTTCAGAGGCATCGTGGATGGCTTAATTAATGTCAAACTGCTCTCGTCCCTATCAAACTCTTCGCCAATGTCGTCCGAGTAAGCATACCTGTGAAGGGAGGAAGTTCTAGTCCGTGAGAAGCTGAGTAGTTAAAATGAGAGATTTCAAGTCTTTGACTTAAGGTGATTTATATATGAATGTGCAGTCAGACATGGTCGGTGGCATTAGATTATGCTGTGAAAGATTGCACTCCTTGATAACAGAGCATAACACGACATGGATCAACTCCCATCTTTGCTATGTCATCCCAGGTGTAAAAGATCTAGGGCTGGCATGGGAGTCAGTCATGTTCTTTTATAGGATATCTGATGGCATCAGTATACAATTACCTACGGGAAATTCTTACAAATGTAGTTACAAGGTAACACAAATCCAATATCATAGTTGGTACACTGTTATCCTACAATTAAATTTCTAACTGTCAGTACTCATCTCAAAGCTGGAATAAGCCCAATGCTTGTGCCAAAAACGGATGAGAGTTTGGAAATTAGAATTATATCTACTTCAGTTAGGACACAGGAAGTTGAACTAGAGGCTAAACAGAGAAGACAATATAACAACCTAAGCATTTTAATTTTGAAAAGGTAAACATAGCCATTTAAAGACAAATTAACGCAACAGTTAGGTCTTACCGCATTGAGTTCTGAGAAGGTGCCCAAAGAGCACAGATGACACATAGGAGAGAGAAGGAAAGGACTTGCCAAAAGGCTGGGATGATCCAAGCATTCTGCCAGTGCTCATTGTAAACATCATTTGATTTGAAATACAACTGAGTGCAGAAAGCCATAATTAGTGCCAAGCAAATTCAGAAGTTAAGTCAGAACACATTGATAAAAAAAAGATAATTCACCGTCTGCATATCACCTATTTGTTGTAGACGGCTGTAGAGAGGATATGTAAATTGTATATAAATATTACTGTTTCTTGTCATCAACTTGTGTACAGCAAATTTTATACATCTATCCCAATAAAGACTTGTTTTATTCTGCACCCAGTCCCTGAGTTCTTTTTGCAACCTCAAGTGGGTGGCACATCTAACCAGCACATATTGAATCCCAAGGGTTTTTCACGCAAGGTGTAGTTTCATTTCATTCCTCTGTAAACTTACACTGCTAGAAGCCAAACATTGTTTTAGCTTACAGCAAAGACATTTTGCAAGTAAGGAAAGGTCTCAAAATACTTAATGAACTATTCACGGTCCTATGGCAAAAGATTTTGTGCAGTCATTGTCACAAATAAGAAGCTAAAGAAAGGAAAACAAAGACAAACCACTACAATTAGAAATTAAATTGTATTACCTCATAGCATATCCAGCCCACTGACACAATAACTGCTACTGCCAAAGCATTGGTGAATTTTCGGTATATGTCTAACTTGACCATCATCCGCCTAGCCTGCGACATCCAATAAGGAATTAGAAATTACTGGGAAGGCTTTTTTTGTTTAATTCTTTTCGCTTACTAGAAAGGGAACATCAATCCATGCAACATGACAAGGAGCCCAGGCATAGATACCAGAATTCTATGAACATTGTGAGGATAGAAGAAAACGGAGAGAAAGAGGTAGAACAAGAAAGAACGTGTGTACATTTGAACATGAAGGTGAAGAAGCACAGTAAATAAAAATTGGCATAACTCTTCCTTCTCAATCACAAAAATGTTTAATTATCTTAACATCTATTTTTATCACAAGCTCGAGATGTTTATGGAACAGAAATTGCATAGGAACTTCCCAATTAAAATGCAGGTTATCCATCACTACTTGATATTCTACTTCAGTTCTTCATAGTGAAGAGTCTATAGTTGGTCCATAGAATAAGCTTCATCCTTTTATCAAACAAAATCAATGTAGCAAGGACTGAAAGAATTTGTCTGGCTTCATCACAAACACTCACGAGGGGAAATTAAGTACCTGAAGCTTATTTAAGGTGGCAGAAAGGGACTTAAATATCCAAATAATGAAGAATGCATCCAAGACCGCCGCAGGAAGAACCAGAAACAGTCTTGCCTTTCCAGAGAGATCACTGACAGCACCGACATTTTCTACCAATTCAAGTACTTCAGAGGCCAGAAAGAAGGTTCCTCCAAGCATGATCACCTTTGATGTAAGACCACCTAATGTAGGTCTAACAACGCCATAGCCCATTGAAACCATTAAAATGACAAGACGTGCTACTGTTCGCTTAACAGTACCAAAAGTAACTGCCCATATTGTTATCCCCGTTGGCCTGATCCCAGTTTCATTGAATTCAGCATAGTCAAAATACCAAAGAGCCATCTCAAACATGCCAAGTGTTATCACCAGAGTTATGCAGTTCTGCAATGGGAAAACTTCTCTCCAAAATCTTGCATACTGAGTGAACCAGAATACACCAAGTATCACAAAAGCAAGAGACATGAATCCATAGAAATTCATTAAAGGTGCCATTCTACCAGGTAAATAACCAGTGGGATTCTTCCATATGGTCTTCCCCTCTATAACTACGTCTTTAAGATTTGGATCACAATGTATGAAATATAAGTTATACATTCCAGTTCGGGTGACCGGTATTGACTTGGACTTCAATGTTGCTTCATCCTTGTCTCTCTCGAACGAGACACCAAAGACCTGGGGCCAGCTGGGATCATTCACTGAAGGACGGTGGATGATTTCCCCCTGTGCACACACACCCAATTTTGCAAGGTCAGCAGTGCAGCAGATAGCTTTTTGACCCCCATAAGCTGAACCTCCAATTGTCTCCCTATCTTCCACCTCAAATACGATGGCCTGAACCAGCCCTGGGCTAAAATTACCAAACCCCTCTGTCTTCCGAAATGTGATCTTCTCAAAACTGTTCGCAGAAGAAAATGTGATTAGTCAGTCAATGAGGAGACAGAAGAAGATAAGATGAGAAATGTAAAGCAACAAACTTTAACTACTATGATTAATTGCCTTCCTTAGCTTTTGTGGAAGCACAAACAAAATTCTAAGAAATGTTGAAGTTTTGCTCCCATTCTATATAATTCAAAATTTGCCAAGTTCTACTTCACATTTAGCTCTCCGGACACTACAGCAGAATGTGATATTTGGAAAGGCCACATTGAAAGAATTGAAAATAATCGATTGCACGGACAAGGGGAGGAAGTGAGCATGTCAGGTCCACAGGTCGCTATACAATTTCTATCAAATGTATACCCTAATGTAATCATCAAGTTTGATCCAATTTAGAAACCAACAATTCAAACTACTAAGACAGTTTAGCCACTTTGGTAAGAAACCCGGCATAAGCTGCTCAAAAGGGGAAAAAAAAAAAAAAGAGTTCTTCACTTTGAACAAGTGAAGCATTGTGTCTCCATAATTCAAATAGGCAACATCCAATCACAATTACTAAACCCCATAGAACAAAAGAGCAACTTGCTCTCTCAGGAAACCAAAGATCCAGTCCTCGCACTTGTGTATAAGTTATAGAAACCCAAAAGGAAAAATTACCGTATGTAAGCGTCGCCATTATCAGGGATGGCACTACTCTCATTGAGGCTCCCGGGTGTAGAAGAGTAAATCCCTTCACTTCCGCCATGGAAAACAAAGGCATTCCCTTTATCCACAAATTTCTCGCCTTTATACTCATGAACTGAGCCTTCAACAGTAGACAACAGCACAAAGATAAGAAAACATAAAACCCATGTTGGTTTATCCAGCCTAAACATTTTCTCAGTGTAAGAGAAGGACTTTCAGAGAGACAGAGCGAAATTGTGTGTCTTTGTGCGCGGCTCAACGTGGGTTTTTGGTGTGTTGGATCTGCAAGTCCAGATCTTGTTGTCTGTCTAGATGCCAAAAGAGGCCAAAAGTAAATGAAGTGTGGACTTCTTAACAGTGAGAGATCATGAGCTACTCTGTTTAGTTAACTTTTGGGTTTGGGGAGGAGAGACCCTGTTGTTCATGCCACCATAAGTTAGTAGCAAGGAAGGCTTAAGTTTGGAGCCGTTGATGTTTTGACTAAATGGTTTAGAGACGATATGGATTAAGTCTCATGGTTGCGATTGTGTCTGTAGACCATGGAATTGGTGTCTCTTGATGTATTGGAAAAGAAAAAAAAAAAAAGGCTGTCGGTATTTTGCCCCTATAGTCAATTTTTTTGTCCTCGTGGCAATACCATGCATAGTCATTTCGTCGAAAACGAAAATCTAGTATCTTTTTCAGACGTTCAACATCAAAAAGAATTTATCTTTTTCAGACATATATATATGGCTTTAAGGGCCAGATCGCGCGTGGGCATACACCGGCAGATGCTGTTCTCAATTTAAAGATATGTATGTGTATGATGTATCATGTTCACTGTGGTACAAGTACGCTTTAGATCTGCTCACCTGTAGATCACAAGATGTAGGGACCTTTGCTGCAGATTGCAGTGCTTTTGTGGTTTCGTATCTTACTAGGATCAGACAAACGAGAATCATTAAAACAAACATCACTTGCTCTTCATGAAATTATTCTGCCTATTCTGGTATCTTTTTTGTTCGCAGGTTATAGTTTTAGGCGGCCTAAGTTGTTTTCGTTCCTTTTTTTTTGGTTTAAAACCGGGAGGTATATTAAAAATATATTTGAGCTGATGACATATTTAGGAGTCGGTAGCTCAAATCGACTCCTAATTAGCACAAGCATTGGACTAGTACAACAACATGGAAGACATAGTGAATGATAACAACTCGAAAAATCGAGAACTAGGGAACCAGTAAAACAACAAGATAATTACTAAATAGAGTTGGTATGAGACTCTCTACTCATGGCGGGATATCCACTTGTCGTGCCCTTCCCGACCCAGCCGTGAGGACATCGGGCGAGATGATCATTCGATGGCAGTCTTCTGAGAGCACCACTGTCGTGTGATTCTGGGATCGATGGGGACGAGCGTGAGTAGATGGGTTGAAATTGGAGGAGATGATAGGATAATTGGTGGGGGGCGGGGGGCGAGAGGGGCCGGCACCTGGGGTATCAAAAGTAGGGGGATTGGTTGGGACATTAGACACATCTTTAAGGGTTTGTCGTCGAGGGTTATCCCTAGCTGCAAGTTTTGGAATTTTTAAAGACTGGGTTTTCTTGATGGATTGCTTTTGGAGTCTCAAAGGTTGTTTGCTAGATGGCTTCCTAACAAGTCCGTCCCGAATAAAGTCTTGCAGAGTGGGTAGTGCGGGGGGTGTACCTGATGGATCTTGGGCCTCAATGGTGGTTGTAGGTTGTGAGGGTGGAACGGCGGTGGACGTGTTTAGTGGCGGGGCCTCGGGCATCGTCTCTGTAGTATGGGGAGATGCAACAGGGACAGAACGATGGGTCGGCATGAGATCCTCCTGGGGAGATTGGCTGAGGATGTGGAACCTATTTTGTAGGCTGCTGGAGGTAGCGGGTGGCGAAGGCACTGCTGGGCGGACCGGTTGCCGCTGGGATGGGCGTTTGGAGCGTTTCGGAACATTCATCCAGGCGCCTCTCCCATTGTGTGACCTGGCGACCGAAGCCTCAACATCCATAGGAGTTGTTAAAGACGTGCCTGTGGTAGGGTGTGGGCTATGGACAGCTTCCGGACAAGCTAAGATACTATGACCTGGTGTCCCACAGATAAAACAAATATCGGGCAAGCCCTCATAACCAACCTTTAAGGGTTCGCCATCCAGATATACTTCCCCTTTCAGGGGTTTTGTTAAATCAAGGCATACCGCAACTCTAGCAAATTTGGCTCGACTAGGGTTAGAAGTATTAACGTCAAGCTTAATTGTTCTTCCCACCATGTTGCCAAGTTGACGCAGAATTCGGGAGTGATATCGGTTTGTTAGGAAGTCGGGAAATTGGATCCACGCCACTATGGAGTCAATTGTCCCGGTAGATGCTCGGAAGTTCGGAGACCAGGGTTGCACACTAAGGACACTACCATAGATGCTCCAGGGCCCGTCAGTCAAAGCATAGTCATAGTCCTCCGATGCCCAAAACCGCACCAAGTAAAAATTATTTTCAAGATCGATGATCTTGAAAGGTCCCGTTGGCTTCCAAATGCGTTGTAATTGTGCATGTAGAGCTGTGAAACCGATGTATCGCCCGTATAATTTGATCACCACCGCGTTTTCCCATTGTTTGTTCAGCCGGGCTTTGAAGGGATCGGACAAAACCAAATTATCGACTCCATCTATTTGGGACATCGTCAAATCTCCTTCTTCGTACTCGACCTCTCCTTCTAGTTCCCACGGGTCGGACAGGTACAGTGGATTGGAGCCGACAAAAAGGGTGTCCCGATAACTGGGCCGAACATCCTCCATGGACTCGTCTGACTCAGTAGTTGGCACCGACTCCAGAGTATGATGGTGTGGTTCGACTGGTCTGGTTGGACCGGTAGTCAGCCCGGTCATAGCCGGCACCACTGCCTGCGAAGGAGCTTCTATGGATGTCTCTGTGGTATCTGGACTGGGATGCTCGGGTGCTGGCTGAGAGGGTTGGCCAGACCCGGTTGGGTCAGGCGACCCGACTGCAACCGGCGAAGGAGCTGCCGGCGGTGGTGGCAGCAAGTCTCGGCGATCTGGAGGTCGGGGTTGGCTTCGACCGACTGCAGGATCCGGGGGGCGAGCGGAAGGGGGCGGCATGTCCCTTGCAGGTGGAGGCGACGTCGATCGGAGCCGGCCAGAGGGGGGGAAGATTTCGGCTCCTCTTTCCCGTAAGCGGGAGCGAGCTCGTTGGACAGGACTACCTGCTGGGTCGCGGTTCCTGACCTTGCGGGTGGCCCGGTCGACGGCAGTTTCTGCTTCTCCTGAGCTCGGTGCAGAGGCCATGGTGGCCGGGGAAGAAACCAGAGTCGACCTCATGCGCGCGGTTGGGCTGGCGCGTGGATCGGGTTGACAGGGGTTGAAGGTGAAGCATGAGGAGCGTTCAAAATGAAAGGTTGAACCTCGCCTTTATCCAAAAGCATATTTATTAAGTTGTTTTCTTTCCTTAATTCGGCATCAAAATAAATTTAAGAAGAATTGTTTTCCTGATATATGCATGTCCATCGATGGATATGTAGAGACAAGAAACTGATATGCAGGAACGCAAAATGCTTACATCTTCGAAACTACTCTCCTGATATACTTGACCTTGAGTAACTAAAGAGATACTACAATTAAGGGGGGGGGGGGAGGGAATAAAAAGATTACTGTGGCCATCAGGGAACACACTCCAAAATGGGGGATAAATCAGGGAAAGAAATATAATGCCATCCGGAGTATAATTAAACTGCTCTTCATTGCCAAAAGCTTACATCTGAAAAATTATAATTCGGGTATAGCAAGCCGAGCCAGTGAACTACCATTCCAGAACAGGACCCAAACTAGAGAATAGAAGCATAAAACAAGCACTATTCAATTTGTCAGATACATTTCTTTGAAAAATGTTACAGCAACCTTTTGTGGAGAAAGAAGGTTCAATCTAAACATATCCTACAACACTGACCGCTGAAATATGTGCGGCCCATGTAAATTGGATGACAGATGCAGTAATCCGAATCAAGGAACATGTAACCAGGCTATGTAAGGGAGGCAAGGCAATGATCTGCTGGAGATACACTTAGTCCAAATCAAGGAACTCCATTCTTTTCCTCATTGTACCTTTCAAATCTGAAGCCTCCCTTTCTGCTTTCTGAGCCTGCAAAATCGGAAACGATATTACTATTGTTAGTTTTCAATAAACACCAAGCTCAGAAAGATGACAGCTAGAGAACAAGGATAACAAGCAAAGAGGGTGTGAGTACCAACAAAAATTTGGGAAAATGACTACATAAACAAGACCTATCTACGTTACAATAGCAGTTACATATAAGCGCAGGTCTTAATTGACCTTTTCAAAAGTCATTATGCATTTTCATTCTGAAAGAAAATGAATGCTAGTAGCCCCAGAAAAAAGTTAGTTTTAAGTAGCAATGTTTGGAACCATTAATTGACCCAGTAAAAAGAACATGCTTGATGATCAATACCATTTAGCATTATTAAGTTGACCAAAAAAGTAATAGAAGAAGATACGAGTGACCAACACATTGCATAAATGATCAAGCTGTTTAGAACCACAAAACGTTTATTGTTTTGCACATTCAATATGCACAAACACAAACTTATGCACAGTGGCGCATACAAAGAGCTGCCAGGATTTAGTCAGACAAAATGCTGTCAAAACCCCCCAAAGTCACAGTGTTTACTCATGAAATTTCCAGCTCCAAAATCCCCATCTAAATGATGATATGAAATATTACCAGAACTGATCAAAACTATCTGCAGGAACTATACTGACAATCATCAAAAGTAATGAAGTTACCATGAGTAAGTGATCATGATGTACACAGTATTTGGAATCACGTTTACCAGAAGCAACACTTAACAACTGTTGTAAAGAAACTCAGACAAATAATTACCCTTTTAATTTCTGCTGCTGAAACACGAGTCATGTGTGGAGGAAGTTCTTCCCTCTCCAGATCCTAGATACGTAACAAATTTTAATGATATGACGTTACCAGGACATATTTTATCAAAAAAAAATATTTGCGAGAATCAAGCATATCAATCACTTCTTACCAGCTCTCCAATTAAAACAACATTCTCCCCACGAATTACGTATAGACCTAAAGGGATGTCACAGTAAAGCTCGCCAACGATAACCCTTTCGCATGCACCCTCAAGAACAGCATTTGCTGCATATGATAAGAATGTGCTATCCATAAAAAAACTATGGGAATATGGATGCAGGACATCAAACATAAGAGGTCCAAAGGAAAATACCAAATTGATCAAACGAACGAAGTATTCCCATGAGCTTGCGACCATCACGGAGAAGCACCAGAAGCTTCTCTGAACATAATAAAAAACAACAACAAATAAACCGGATGTTAAGAGAGAGACAAGAAAAAAAAGGTTGCAGTTTTTGAACAATTGCTATGTATATCAACTTCAGGGACTGGCATCCCGTGGGCACGTTATATCAAATTTGAACCCAATGACGAACTTCCAGCCAAGTAGTCTTCAACTACAACTTCAGAAAAGTTAATCATACATAACACCATAAGCATAGCTACCACAAGATAGAATATGCACAAGGACTCCAACAACCACTCTCCCTCAACTAACTACAACGATTAAAATAAGAGTGGTGACTCTCATTTACACATTAAACTCTATTCTATAAAACAGACCTTTCAACCTCATTACATGGCTCAGCTGTAAAGCTTGTCTAGATTCGGATGCTTATAGGAACTCATACGGTAGACCACATCTCTTACTAGCACAATACGATGGTTCCTTTTAAAGATTAATTCATTGTGTAATCAAACTCCAGTACAAAATACTATTGCAAGACGTAAATTCTAACAAATCATCAAAAACAAATTATAACATTATACATCCGTAAATAAGCAAGCCAAAAACACGAGTGTGATAAGGAAAGAAAAACTTACTATCAAGATAGCTAGCAAGAGAAGTAGAGAGGTAGACATCTTCCGGGCCTGCCCAAGACATTGATAACAAGCTCAACAACCCCCAAACTTTTCACTACTGTTAGAGTCACCGTATAATTCTTCGAATACCAATCCAAAAAATATGGCATTGGCCGCTCAAGATTCCTCCTTTATACCCAAACTCAACCCACAAAATATTTTCAACCCAGAAACGAATCAATAATTTAAAAAACACCTCAAAGAGAAAAACCCTGAATCACACAAAAACCCTAATCGAATTGCTTCAATCTCCCGCAACCCTTAAAACGCCAGGAATACTTGAAATAAGGACCGCAAATCCTAACGACAAACACAATCACTACGAATAAAAAAAAAAAAACCCAGATTCAATATTTCTTTAGAAAGACCCGAGTTGAACAGTAAGGACTAGACCTTGAAGGAAATTGCCTCTTTTCTCTTCCGGATTGAGTGAACTAAAGGAGTGGGGTTTTCCGTATAGAATAAAAAAAAAAACGGCACCCAGATCCAATCGCACCGGAAGAGAGGAAGCGATAGCGAGTGGTGATAAAAGAAGAAAACTTGAGAGGAAAAAAAGAGGAAGAATGTGGGAAATTGTTCGAGTTTAACTAGGAAGTGGTGTTATTGCATGGTGGGAGTTGAAAGCATTTCATACTTAAAAAGCTGCTCTTCTCCTATTGTTGTTGTTGTTTTTGTTGTTGCTCCATTGGGTTTTTGGGTTTGGTCGCTTCAGTTGATTTAGTTGAGAAAAAGAACTGGAAGTGTATCACTCGGGTCCGTTATTGGTTGACCCGGCTAAGATTGGGTGGATTACTGAACCCAACTGGACCGATACTTTAAATTATCTTTATATAATATTTTATTGTTTTCTTTAGGCAAATCATACAAGAAAAATATATATATATATATTATGGCCCTAGTGTGTTTTGTGGTGGAATGTTTATCTCATAATAATTGAGTATCATATGTCCAATTAATTATCATTTGTTTGTTACAATTTTTGTTAATTAGTTGTTAAAAACCAAATACAAAACTTTTTTTTGTCATGGATTATTACTCACACCTGTTAATTGATTCAAGCACAACTCTGCTACCATGGACTGAAGAAATTTAAAAGACTGCAAAAAGTGGAGAAAAAGGGATCATTCCATCCCCTGAGATGTAAAAGGGGAAAAGGGATCTTAGATCTCTTAAAAGTCCATTCATTCTTTTTGTTCAACAGAATCAAGCAATGTAAGTAATGTTAATCTTAAGTATATTATTCACTCCAAAAATATGTTACAAAAAAAGCAAACTTGGCTAAAAAAAGTGTGTGGTACAACAGCAGTAAAAATGTATGTCTACCCAGAAAGCAAATCTATTGGATTCCTGGACAATGATTCATCAACATGGTTGCTCTGAAGCACAGAACAACCATGAAAAAAAGGGAGAATCATCGTCACAAAAATGGTGGACTTCTTAATTTTATGGAGTGCTGGTGTGATCTTCAGAAAACCATGTAGAGAGGCCTTCTGTATATGTATCTTGGTGTGGCTCTTTCCCTTTGAAATTCCAGCTCTTGGTACACACAATCCAAAATGTTCGAATGTAAATGCACAGTTCAACCTGCAATTTGATCATAAAGTTAGAATTGAGAGCACAAGCGATATTGGTGGCATATTCATTGTTGTGAATATGCTTAAAGGAGAAAAGGATCTTCCTCACCTTGTAATGTAAGAAGCTAATCTTGCAGGAAGATTTTATATCTCTAGCACGATATCTGCAATGGAAAATTAGACTTCATAATCAGAAAAAACTGAAACTACACGTCTGGTTATCTTTCAATATATTTAGACACTATGATATAAGGATTAGCTGACTTCAATTTCTGAAGACAAACTTACATTCAGAATCTGTCTTGACCCATTTACTTCCATCACTGGTTTTATGCCGCTTTTCCTCTTCTATTTCCTCATTGTTTGTCTTCCTTTTGTCCTCAATATATTTCTTCATCGATGATGCCCGGGACGCTGCATTTTGAGTGTTGATCTTCTTGTGAAGCAATGTTCTCAAAAGCTGTGGACAAGCATCCAGTGTCATCATAACTTCAAATTAATACTATGATCATCTACCTTTCTAGTTTTATGCACCAAAAATACTCATCCTGTTCAAGCATGGATTATGTAAAAAGGAGTTTTATGAACCTGCGAGGAAATGGACATGTATGCTTAGGCTTAAAGTTAGTGCCTTTCTAATTACCTTCTCCATTCTTGATTCTTGAAGTGTATCTCTCAAGCTAGGTTGAGGTGCAAACCCACTCCTGCAAACAAACATCTTCTTGAGGAGGAAAGAGATTGATTTCTTCCCAATGGCTTTCTTTTTCTTGTTCTCACAAATGTCTTTGCACCTTCCTAGTATAACACTAATTGTCCTCTCAATATCCTCTTCCCTTTCATCCACATCGCTGGTGACTGCAGTGCTGATCCGTCTATCAACCTCCAAACTTGATGGACAATTAAGGAATCTATCCAATGGTAGATTTGCAATCTCTTTCTCCTTGTTATCTGATGTTGGCTTTCTTGATAAAAGTTTCGTCAGCTCCTTTTGTAACTTGCCAATCTCTTCAGGAGTGAAATCTTGTAATTCGTCAGGAGAAGAGGTAGCCTCTTCAGGATGTTGATCCTCTTGAACATCTTCGATTTCGTGATTTTGTTTAAGGTCATTGTTGCCAAAAGTTCCTATTGCAAGCAATCCTTGTGGCCAGTCGCTGAATTCCTCTCGGGATTCTTGTTTCACGCTTTCTGCATTAAAAAAAAAATACTTAGCAAGTTAATCTTAGGTGGTTGCATAAACATTTTTAACCGATAGATTCCTTAAAGAGTTCAATTTTCTTTTTATCAGAGGAAATAGCTTTTTGGTTCTGTCAAAAAAAGAGTCAACATCTGTGATTACAAAGTCTAAAAATTCTTGGTAAACAATTGATGACGATTTTAATCTTGAAAGCAACCTTCTTCCTTTATCATTTGTAGATTAGATTATCGAAAGGGATCTGGTGGCCTTGTTTCAAAATATCATGGATTGCGATTGTGCAAAGACCTATGATAATTGTAGACATTACACGTTGGCTTTTGGTCCTTTTCATTTGATGTGACTATTATATTTTGAAACTATATAGCAACTATCGCATGAGAGATAAACAACACTATCTGTGGAATCACATGAACCGTGTACTTATTTATGTAACAATCCATGTTGCAGATGCTAGTCCTACAAAACTAATTCTACACTCGATGTGTTCATTAAAAAAGAAAAGAAATTCTACACTTGATTTGACCCATAAACTGATAAAAGCACAGAGCTAGACGCACTTTATCTTGCGCCAACCTTTGGCAATTAAGTATACCGGAAAAAATGCTGAAAGTTCTTGTAAAACTAACACAACTACTTTAAAGAATGCATTTTCATTTGAGAAGTTCTCATTTAGTCATTGAAAAACCAAATGAATAGACTAAAATACAAGAGAACCAAGGAGTTCTGCTTACGGGTAGCAGGAACTGCGTTTGGTTTTCTGCTGTTTCCTTGCTTGCCAGTGAGCTTATTTTGCATCCAACCAAAGAGCTGATACCAACCAAGTAAATGCACATATGATTAGAACCACCAAAAACTTGTAGCTAGCTTGGAGAAAATGTTTTGATTCCCCCACTTTCTCTCTTTTCTCAAAGTAAAGAACTAGGTGAACATAAACTTACCTTCATTTTGAGCTATGAGTGGCAGATTTTGAGCTATGAGTGGCAGTTGCTGCCTTCTGCTATTGGGGTATGAAGCTTAATTTGGTGATATGTTGGTGTAGGTAGGGAGGGTGTAGTAGCACTTTGAAGGCACGAACGTAAGAACTCAACTACTCTTAGCTAAAAGCTAATGTTAGAAGCCTACAAGAATTTAACTTGGTAACTGGCAGAATCACATGTATTGGGTTTTGATGAATTTTATGGCCGCCGGACCTTGAGCAAAGTTCTCTTTGGTTCAAGTTCCCAAAAAAAAAGAGAGACTAGCTTTTGGCCCTCTTTATCCCTCTCCCTTTCTATTCACACCTTTATATCTTTGTATTCTGTTCTTTCCTTCTCTTCCTTTTTTAATCTCTTCTAATCCCCCTCTTACAATATGACTAATATACTCATTCATGCCCCACTGGCAACAAAACATTCTCTTTTATTTTTTAAATCACCATTACTTTGTCCATTTTTTAAAGACGCATGTGAGGAAGGAAATAGGTCCTTAAGCCTCTTGATTTGCTTCGTGGCATGGATTTTGCCCATTGGATTTGGTATGAAAATCTGAAGACAAGCATCGAAGTACAAAAAGTTGGATTCAATCTACATTCATTTTTGTGATCCAACGATGATCACAAGGACACGAGTGATGACTAATTAAGAAATTATTGTTGCCAAGGTACTTAAAATCTTTCCCTCCTTTTTTATTATTTATTGAACTGGCCAAAACGTACTTCAAATTGTACTACTAGTCTTGATTTAGCATCTACTCATACTATTGATAACCTTTGATATTCAACATTTAAAATGCATCATTATGCAGTAACAGTGCCCATTCTTCGCTCCTTCCAAACTAATCATAGTCGCCAACTTGAAGCATTTGGATACTAGTAAATTAAGCTCCTCAATATTTTCTCATTAGAGATTGTAAATATGCATCCCATAGTCAAAAAGATTGATACAAAAGTGAATTTGTATTAGTATGCATCTGGTCAATCTTACTGTTATAACTTATAATATTCACTAAATTATCGTGTATATATATAAATGTAATTGTTCATGTGACCCACTATATGGCTATCTCATGACTAGGTTTCCAGATATAGCAATTGAGTTGGTATCACCATCCCCCTATTTTAGAACGAGTATGCCTTGCAAGTTGGTGATCGTTAATGTCTGTGCAGACATAGTGTGGCGAGCAATTCACATGCTTACTGGTTTATGCTTAGGCATATAGCATGTGAAGAAGAAATGGAGGCTGGTCACTTTACAATACATGATGCATTGATCTTATAATCTCTTCCTCATCAAAGGAAAGCACCAAGAAAAATGTTTATCAACTTCTCCCTTGTATAGCAGACAAATGGTCTAATGCCATCTAAAACCGAAAGCATGGGGGCAGAATCAAACAGAAACCTAGTAAAATAAGGCGATGTAGACTAATAATATATGAGGAGTGTGTCGATTATTTGAGTGAAGAAAACACCCTAGATCCTCATGCCTATGTCCCCCTTCCCCGACCAAATCGCCTCCTCAATCTTTACCTGCTCCCAGTTGTAAAGCACTAAAGATCATCCAGTTTAATTTCAGATCATGTTTTCATTGATTTGGTTGGGACGTAACAAAAGATTGATTATAAATGGAAGAATTGTCGAGCGTAATGAGAGTTAAAATGGATGAAATTCCAGTAGGTGATGGCATGCTAGTATATAACATATGTTGTGTTTAATGTTGATATATATCTCACATAGGTATGATTACATAATATCATTAATGGGAGTGTACAAGATGATAAACAGAAAAAATGCATGCATTATTGGATTTTTAAGAAGATGTGAAATGTATTGTAATTGCATAATAAAGATGTTTTAGTCCATTTATTGTTAGAAAAAGATATAGTTAAAAAAAATTAAATTGTAAAGAGAGGTGCAACACCAGAATTTCCTACAGGTCACCCATCCTAAAACTCAGAGTACATTTTTTTGGGAGACTGAATCACCATATCCACGTGCCCGACCTGGGTCGAATCTGGATTAATCGGAACAAAGCTCTAGAATGGAAAAAAAAAAATCAATTCTAGGATGTAATTGCCACAATTACAGTGCTAATGATATTTTGAGTCTTATTAATTTTCTTATTGTTTTTGTCAAAAAAAATAAAGAGAAATTTTTTCTTGTTGTTGGGGAAAGGAAAGGAAAGCCCATTCTTTTTCAGCTTGATGGTGTTTTGGCTAGGGGGCTTACTGCCACCGCCGTCACGTGATTGGTCCACCAAGGTGGGGTCCTCGCCACGTCAGGCTAAGGAAGTGTTTAACAATGGGTTAGGTTCTTACAGTTGGCTACGTGTCACGACAAAGTACATCCCATGATCTCCTGTCGGACAAACACGTGTGCCGCAGGGGTTGACTTTTCCTTCAACAACCCATTGGCATATATCCCATTGTTGCTACATATCAAAATAGCATATTTGTTAAGTAAATGGAAATATTGATCCAACAAAAGGTGCATACATGCATGGAGGATATATATTTTACTGAATATGAAGTATAAGTGATTGATTAGTGACTGAGGATCACAATTCACAAGTATATTAGCCAGAAACCTTGAGAATTGGATTATGGTTTCTTGAAAAGGGTTTTAGTCTCAATCTGAATTACCTGATTGGTTAACACGAATTCCCCCCTGGACCACTTAAGAACCTACATTTGAGCCTGTGCAGCCTCTAAGCTTGAGCAAGTGAAAAGTGTTTATCTAAGTATTATGTGTGGATCATATGGTTTTATGTACGTGGCCTAAATAAAGTACGATTATCGGTAAAGATTAATTAAGCAAAGGTTTAAGAACACAATGAGCTATGTGTAGGATGTTCTTTGGTTTGTAGTATAGAAGTAGTCGAAGAACAACTAATCTAATGCCCAATTCATCAAAATATCCCTTCCTTATCGTCACCTAGCTCGTCATTATAAGAGCTCTCAAAGCCTTACAAAATTTTTAATGCAAAAAAAATGTAATACTATTAATCTATATATATATTACTACTCCTCGAGATGCAAGTAATGATAGCAAACGCAAATGAAAAGCAGAGTCAAGGATTCACTGCAACCAATAAGAAAAGTGGAGGAAGCCATGTGGGTTATCGCATCTACCTGATTTATGGGGTTTACCAACCAGGCTAATTCTTGCAAGCCTTTCTATTTCTGGAATGTTGACATGCTTCGACTAACATAAATTATGCCCTTGTATGATGTGGACACTCACTAGTCCAAGATAGCTGCATGGTAGCCATCATAATTTGACTACCTCTCACCTTTCATTGGATCTCCTGCTTATTAATAAACAAAAGAGTACATTGCATTTAAGCCTAAGCAAATGTTTCTTCTTGCATGGAAGGTCCCTGAAAACCTCACGAATCAGGAAAATATTATCTTACTGTACTTGGAAGTGAAATTTTGCAGCTTCTGTCTCTCAAAGACAATGAGTTAACCCTTCATTCCTGGCTGCTAATTAGGGCCTTGCTGGTACTGGTGACTCCACGTTAGACAACAATCAATTACATAAATCTAATTCATCTTTGCTAAGCTGTGGATTGTTATCAAGTTCTTCTAACCTATGTATGAATCATAACTAAAATGTATCTGAAATGTATCAACTATATAGTACGTACAGTATTCTTGTATGAGAAACTTTAAAGAAAAAAATGGTTTTGTCATTGCTGTATCGGGAACCATGCACAATCCACACCAATAAGTTTAATAATGACATAAATGAATAAATTTTATTGAGAGTACCGCTGTGACAGAAGTTATTTGTTTGTTGTCACATTCAAGCAGCTTCGACGAAGAATAAGGACAAGTTCATGCCTAGTAAACAAGGCATTAGTACACAACAGGGGCCATAACCAAAAATTTCATTTTAAATTTGCTCAAGGCAATCAACAACTGGACAAAGTTGATAATTTCTATCGGTAGTCAAAGGAAGTTGTCAGGATTTTAACCTCTTGAGAACTGAGACTGGTAATTTCAAAGAAGGAACGCCCCTCAGTCTGTTAGTTTCAAAGAATAAAAGTTGCAATTAAGTTTGAGCCCCTAAGAGCCGGCCAAGTTGGCAGCTGGGTGTATTCCCCCTATATTGTTGACTAGGTTTCGGATCCCTGAGCTGAAGAAATGTACTTGGATTGATGACTCTTAGCCCCAGACACTTTAAATTTGGACTTTCTTGCAGAAATGAGCAGTCTTGCCAGCAGAAGGGGAAGTGTATCAAGCCAGTGGAAATTATCAAGGGCAAAATCTTACGAGCACAAAAGGTGAGTTGACACTTGTACTGTTGCAGGATACATGGGATGTTCTAGCCCACTTAAGAAGCTTGGAAAGTAGAAAACAAATGAAGAAATATCAGCATAAAAAAGCGCATATGTTGTCGAAGATTAAAAAAGAAGCAAGAATCCTCCAAAATCGTGTTTTTTTCTTTCAATTCTTGTATATTGTGTAAAGTGTAACCTCAAACCCAATTCAAGAAAGTAGTAGCTACACACTTTGTCAGTTGCCAAGCATCCAAGTGAAATGTAACCCAGCTCATGGCATGCAGAATTGTACATCTGCTAAACAACCGGAGGACTCCCCATCCACCAGGGTTGCAGCAAGTTGATTATAATAAATAAACTAGGTTGTCCTGTGACAGTAAGTTACTGAGATACATATTGCAAAGAATAGGCCACTAGGAAGCTGCAAAAAGCCAAAAGTTAGAGGATATGGAGTTGATTGTAATATCGAGGAAAGAGGATAAAGATAGTTTCCAAGGTTCAAATTAGTATTTGTGTATCTCCCTCCATTAATGAGCTATGCATGCACTTGCTATTGTATCTAGTTGTAACACAGAAGCTGACAAGGTATTTTCCCCACTTGTAAGCAGCTTTCTCTGATCTTGACTAATACGCTGAAGTTACAGAGCATTTCTTAGGTTCGTGAATAAGAGAAAAGAAAAATTATGCCTAGATTCTTCTATTTCAATTTTCAACAAGTTCGTTGCACCTAGATATGTGTCACAAATTAATGATACGGGAATAATGTGGAACGCTCTCTAATCAAAATGCTATCGCAGACCAGTTTTCAACAGACATGCAATCTCAAAACTGAAAACCATCAGCCCAAGCACAAACTATGGGCATAGCTTTATAAGTATGAGTAGTAGGCTTGGCACTCTCAAGTCAAGTATGTGATCGTTTTGTGGCTATAAAGCCATATGAAAAGGCCCAATTACCCTGCAATAACTTAACCCCTTACCAACAATAACCAGCGTGCCAGAATCCCGTACCCCTCTAGCAGAGAACCATGTCCTTGTTACAATCCCAGTAACTGAGTTTGTTTCCAAAGTGCTGTTCTAGAAAGGAGAACATAAGGTTTGTCATGCAATGTAGAGTTAGAAAGGAAGGAGGACAAAAACCAACCTGCCATTGCAAAAGAATATACAAAATGGAGCCATCACACACCATGCCATTTCAAACTCCATGTCTTCCTTATAGCCAAAGTGACAGCGGCTATGGAATGATATCAAATTTCCTCTGTCATTAACGCTAGTGTCATGAAGTTTTATGAAATCAGATAAGAGATTGTAAGTCTATTTAAGGGCAGGTGCCCTAAACAGAATAAAGAATCTGGCATCAGAGGTGTACATCTCCATAAAATTGATATGAACGAACTTGGACAAAATGTTAATACTGCCTATGTTTCTGCGTACCAATTAGAGCTCATCATGTATTGTGACTGTTTCACCTGCCAAAGACAAAAGCATCCAGAGTAAACACAATATTTCCCTCCTAATAGGTATATTAGATTTATATAACTAATTAATAAAAGGAAAATTTACATCAGTAGGCAAGATTGAGGCCATTCACAGTTGTTTCTTCATAGACTCCTACTCAAAATAACAAATATTTTGTAGCACAATGGCAAGAAAACAACAGCAGGGCATGAAATTTTGGGTTCAAGTATCTATTGCCAATACAGAAAGAACAACATTTTATTTAAAGAAAAAGGAACTTACACGAATACTTGTCATCAAAGAAAAAGGAGATCTCCCTTTCAGCGGATTGAAGAGAGTCAGAACCATGAACACAATTTCTTTGTGAATCCTGCCCACACATTGCTCTGATGCTGAAAATAACACAAGCAATCAAGTAAACTAACTAGATAAGTAAGGTGTGATTGAAAAGGTTCAGACAGTAGTTTGGAAAGCACAGCAACCGAGAACATTTTAAGAGACCTGTGAGGATGCGTGATCTTTGCCTTGCTTGCATCTGTTGGTCCAATCAAAGTACGCCAATCAGTAATCGCATTGTCCTTCTCCAGTACCATTACCAACACAGGACCACTGACAAAAAGATGCGTCACCATATAGAACAAGCACCGTGTAAGAGCAATGCACAGTTTAGGTGGCATATAACAGGATAGCAAATCAACACGCAGGATCAAAATGGCACCCCAAAAAGCAAGATAAGCCAAAGACAGATGATCTAATCCGTGGGGTCCTATATCAAAGTGTTCCTGGGCACAATTGCCATCCAAGATAAGTCTATGTGGGGCATTATCACTGCAAATTCAACTGGATTCGTTCAAAAGTACAAAGATATAAGAAAAAAAAAGAAAACCTCGTCATGTATCTGATTAGACTTGAAAAGAAGCTTTTCGAAGAATGCTCGCTGTAAAAGATTGAAGCACGATCCTCGTCAAGTTGAATGGTCATTTCCTTGCATATGCTGAAACCAGAATCCACAACAACCTTTCTTATCGCTTCACTGTAGTTACCAACAACTCCGTCAGGCTTTATCATAGCTAATGTTCTTTCCTTTTCTGTGTTTCCATTGCTTGAAGCCCTACATTCATAAGCAGCAGTATAGTAACCGAAAAAAGTGAATTGCGGTGATACAATAGGTTCCACGTGCCATCTAATAGGCACGGATACAAGTTTTAGCCAGTGCGGCAGTGCCCGAGGGTTCCAAGCTGTAGCCATGGGCTCACAGATTGTCAATAGCACAATAGCAAGCTAATCTGAGCCAATATTAGGTCTCAGGGCTATGGCCTCCCTGTAAGATTGTTTTACCTGTAAACGTATATGCAAGACTACAAGAATGCAATGTGCACTATATCTTCACCAATTACGGATCAATTAATTTATTAAACAAGAAAAGATGAATCTCAGTAATTGATTACACCCAGAAAAAGTTTAAGTCATTTACCAAATTTTGTGTATTTTGCACGAAAGAAGGAAGCTTGGGTTACTTTACTAAAAAGAGTTAAGTTCTACAATTTGGCGAAGCAAAGAACCAGGAGAAAACGGTGACGAGCAAATAAAGGAGGCAAATTGCAGAACAAGCATTCTCACTATATCAAAATTGAAACGTCTCTTAAAGTGAATGCCCCAGTAAAGTCAGGCATTAGAAGCCCACGAAATCTAGGAACTATCCCCTACATTTTCAATGTCGTAGCATAAGAGATAGCAAAGAGAAGTACGAAGCATACAACCATGTCGGAAATTGTAAAGTAGGCAACTTTGCTTAATTACGAAAATTATGATTCGAAGGGAAGATGGTAGCTTTTTTTCCTGGGGAATAAAACTAGTCATTTTATGCAATTCCCCAGCAGCCAATGAACAATGTTTAGATAAAACAGAACTAAGAAAAGCCCCAAGTGGGTTTGCTTACCCGATTAGGAAAGGCACAGAAACCAGAATGAAGAAGTAGAAGATGAAGATGAAGGGAAGATTCATCGGAAGCTCTTGACTCTGCAAAAACATACAACAATCAGAAAAGCTTTTTCTTAGAACAAAGAATTGTAGATGGTAGGTAGTAGTAACTATTCATTCAAAGACTTCGTCTTTTTCTTGTCAAGCAATTTTAGGATTTTCCATTTTTCTCGGGAAACAAACAGGAAGTTACCTGGAGTGAAAGATTGTATCTTGAGACAATCAAGGAAAGGGAACAGAAGTTATTCGGGCATAATTTCTGTTACTTCTTGAGCTGTCTTTGTACAGTTGACAACGAGCCGGCCAACGATTTTCCTTTCTCCAATTTTCTCGGGAAACAAGCAGAAAATTTGTTGTAGTGAAAGATTATGGGATGGGGACAAACTTTATTTCGGACATCGTTTTCTGTCCCTACTATGGTGGACTTGAGTTGTCTTTTTTAGTTTTCACAGTTGACAGCGAGATACGCGGCCAATGGTCGGAGACAGCTTTTATTTTTTTTCCTCTTGTTTAACGAATAAGTGAAATGAAATACATGGCTAACCCATCCAAAATAAACCAAATACGATTCTTCTTTTATGATTTTTTATCATAAAAATTTTCATCTCAAAGTTATTAGATAAGTGATAAGGATAGTAGTATTGGTTATGATAAGTTCGTAACATGTTGATATGGTTGGCTGTACTGATCCTATTGCATAGTTAGGACTTCTGTAAATTCAGGACTTGTGTCCGTAATATTATATATACATAATAGAGGATAGCCATAATTCGGCATCCTGGTACTTGCATCTTTCATGGTAGCGGAGCCAACATTCATTCTTTGAGGCATCTGTTCATCATGTCTTCCTCATCTAATTCTTCTTCTGCTCTATCTGGTTCTACCACTTCTTCTTTTTCTTCTTCCTCAGCCCCTTCTGTCCTTGCGTCTAGTGCTACACCTCATTTTGTTCTTAGCGTTAGTAACATTAGGAATTACGTCCCAACCAGGCTTGATTTTAGCAATTTTCTGGTCTGGCAAAGCCTTCTCTACACTGTCTTTCAGTCACATCAAGTCTTAGATCATGTCGATGGAACTGGAGTACCTCCGGATGCTTTTATTCCTGCCACCAACCCAGACACACCGCCTGAACCAAATCCTCTTTATACTCAATGGCAACAGATCAATAGTACCATTGTGACGTGGATTTATGCCACTGTTAGTCCCGTTATCCTCAAACACATTGTCTGTCCAGGATACTTCCCCACTGCGCGAGAGGTTTGGCTAACAATTGAACAACTCTTCCATGATCATGTTCAAGCCCGATACATGGAGTATCGTTATGCTTTTGTCAATTCAAAGAAAGGCTCACAATCTATGAGTGATTATATTCAGTCCATTCGTAGTATTGCTGACAATCTAGAGTCTATAGGTTGACGTCTAAGTGATGATGATATCATCATGCAAATCTTGGATGGCCTTCCGGATGAATACAATGATCTGGTCACTCTTTTCTCTTCCAAATCCCCTCTTCCTTCGTTTTTTGAGTTGCGATCTATGTTATTGGCACAGGAACAACGGAAGTCCAAAAACACTTCTTCTTCTTCTATTTCTTCTGTCGACTCTTCTCAAGCGCTTTTTACACAGCACCGTGGTGGTAAAGGTGGTCGAAGTGGCCGTGGTGGCCGCGGTGGTGGTGGGCGTGGAAATTCTTCCTCTGGGAGTTATTCTCCTCGCCTACCTTCTGGCTCTTGGTCCTTTCCATCACCCTCCTCTCGTCCTCCTTCTCCATCAGGTGCTCACTTTTCTCCACACAATAAACAGCCTCGTCCTAACCGTCCTCCCTTTTCCATCTTAGGGCCTTCGCCAGTGCAATGTCAGCTGTGTGATAGATACAATCACACAGCAAAACATTGTCCCCAACGTCAGTATGCCGGTCTCCATGAACACCATGATTCTGGTTCGCTTTGGTACGCAGACATTGGTGCCACCAGTCATATGGCTAATTCCACTGCTGCACTTGATTCCTTTGAGGAATACCATGGCACTGATTCGGTACAGGTTGGGGATGGTACGTCTTTGTCTATTACTCATATAGGTGTCAAAAATTTTTCGATTGGTTCTCACTCTTTTTGTCTCTTGGGTGTTCTGGTTGTTCCTTTGCTTACCAAGAATCTGCTTTCTATCAAACGTTTTACTCAAGATAATTCTTGTTCTGTTGTTTTTTATCCTTTTGGTTTTTCTGTGAAGGGTCATCTTTTACACCATCGGCAGATACGGTGCAATGATTCTGGACCTCTTTACTCTCTTCGTGTTTCGGCACCTGTTGTGGCATCAGCTCTTGCTGTGGCTCGTGTCTCTAGTTCGTTATGGCACCGTCGGTTATGTCATCCCGGTGTTCCTGTCATGAAGCTATTTGCGTCTCAATTTTCTTCCATTTGTTCTTCTTTCAATAATACTGTTTTTTGTCAAGCGTGTCAGTTAGGAAAACAAACTCAGTTGCCTTATCCTCTGTCTGTGGAGCCTTGTTTAGGATTGTTTCATATTCTCCAATGTGATGTATGGACCTCTCCTATTGTTTCTGTCTCCGGTTTTAAATATTATGTCTTGTTCCTTGATGAATATTCAAAGTTTTGTTGGGTTTATCCCTTGCGTTTCAAGCATGAAGTGTTTTCTAAGTTCAAGCAACTGCACGCTGAAGTTAAGACTCATTTTAATCAGTCCATTCGTTTTCTACAAAGTGATAATGGTGGCGATTTTTGCAATACTCAATTTGATGATTATCTCAAGGAACATGGTATTCTCCGTCGGTTATCTTGTCCTTACAGTCATCCACAGAATGGCATGGCTGAGAGGAAACACCGCACTATTCTCAATTCTGTTCGAAGTGTTTTATTTCAAGCACACCTGCCCTCCACATTTTGGGTGGAAGCTTTAAATCATGTTGTTTTTGTGCAAAATAGGTTACCCCATGTTTCTTTACGTTGGCATACTCCTTATCAAACTCTTTTCGGTCGACAACCAGATTACTCACGTATAAGAGTATTTGGTTGTGCTTGTTATCCTTTATACATGAATCCTACACATCACAAACTCTCCCCACAAACTGATGTCCATGTCTATCTTGGTTTGTCTCCATATCACAAGGGTTTTCGTTGTTATCATCCATCCTCTCGCAAGGTCATTATCTCACGTAATGTTGTTTTTCATGAAGACACCTTCCCATTCAACTCCACCACGACACCACCACTTATTCCTTCACCATCCACCTTTGATGCTACAGCAGTTTTTAAGCTACCAGGTACTCTTGTTCCATCGATAACGCTGCACTTTACTAGGTTAAAAACCACGAGCCCACCAAACCCTACAACTCCTACATCTACCCCTATCTCACACCAGCTCACGGTTAACCCTAATCACACTAGTGTGTCGTCCCACAGTCCATCTCTTTCTACACCACTCCTCACAAACACCGACCCTTCATTATCCTCAACGAACCTTTCCTCAACGAACCCATCCTCTTCTCCTATTGTATCTTCTTCTCCCTTCCCTACTCCACCTCCTTCTCCACCACATCACAGGATGACAACTCGTCTTCGTGATGGCATCCCCAAACCCAACCCAAAATATGCCCTAGTCACCACGACTCAAACACCCGATCCAACGACTTATAAACAGGCCTCAAAGGATGAGAACTGGATGCTTGCAATGAAAGATGAATACCATGCTTTATTGCAAAACCATACCTGGGAATTGGTCCCTTTGCCTACCACTGGTGTCAATGTGGTTGGGTCACGCTGGGTGTATCGCCGTAAGTACAACTCCGACGGCAGCTTGTCTCGATACAAAGCCCGCCTTGTTGCACAAGGCTATACACAACGTGCAGGGCAGGACTTTGAGGAGACACACAGTCCGGTGGTCAAACCGGCAACAATCCGCACTGTTCTCTCCATTGCTCTCTCTCGGGGTTGGTCTCTACATCAACTCGACGTGAAGAATGCCTTCCTTAATGGTTTCTTGAAGGAGCAGGTATACATGAAACAACCGCCCGACTTTGAACATGCTCGCTATCCACATCATGTCTGCAAGCTTCGTCGGGCTCTCTATGGCTTAAAGCAAGCCCTACGTGCGTGGTATCATCATTTTGCCACCTTCTTGTTGAAGCATCATTTTTCAGTTAGTCGTTCAGATGCTTCTTTATTTATCTTCAACACTGTTGCGGGTACTGCTTATTTGCTCCTATATGTGGATGATATCATCCTTACTGCTTCCTCTCCGGCACTCCTTAGCAAACTTCTTGCTCTTCTTCACCAAGAATTTTCCATGACTGATCTTGGTGCACTACATTATTTTTTGGGCATCCAAGTGAATCATGTTCGTGATGGCTTATTGTTACATCAGCAAAAGTACCTTCAAACTATCTTCGAACGTGCTGAGATTGCAGAATTGAAGCCAGCTTCGACACCCATGCAGCCAAAGCAGACTTTGTCTCTTCATCAGGGTGTTCTTCTTGGTTCGGACGAGCAGCGCAAATACAGATCCATTGTTGGGGCTTTGCAGTATCTTACCTTCACACGACCAGACATCTCTTATGCTGTTAATTCCGTGTGTCAGTTTATGCACGCACCAACAACTGCTGATTGGACAGCAGTAAAGCGGATTCTGAGTTATCTTGCAGGTACCACCACCTATGGTTTTCTTCTTCGTCCTACTTCTTTTCGCACGGTGACAGCATACAGTGATGCTGATTGGGCAGGGTGTATTGACACTCGCCGTTCCACAACCGGTTATTGTGTTTTCCTGGGGGGCAACTTGGTTTCTTGGTCTGCCAAGAAACAGGCTACAGTTTCAAGGAGTAGCGCGGAATCAGAGTACCGGGCTCTGGCAAGTGTGGTTACTGATGTGTCTTGGCTTCGAAATCTTCTTCATGAGCTTTGATGTTCTATTCAGCAACCTATTCCGGTTCACTGTGATAATTTATCGGCGACCTTCCTTGCTAATAATCCAGTGCAACACCAACGAACAAAGCATTTGGAGATTGATCTGCATTTTATCAGAGAACGAATACAAAAAGGACATATTCAGGTTCTTCATGTCGACTCCACCAAACAGCTAGTGGATATTTTCACCAAACCACTGGGGACAACAAGCTTTCAGGATCAAAGGTCCAATTTGAGTCTGGTTAGTAACACTACCCTCCAATTGCGGGGGAGTATTAGATAAGTGATAAGGATAGTAGTATTGGTTATGATAAGTTCGTAACATGTTGATATGGTTGGCTGTATACTGATCCTATTGCATAGTTAGGACTTCTGTAAATTCAAGACTTGTGTCCGTAATATTATATATACACAACAGGGTAGCCATAATTCGGCATCCTGGTATTTGCATCTTTCAAGAGTTCACCAACAAGTGAATCTTTCGGGGTAACAGTTTTAGCTTTTTGCCCACAGTTCTTTTTTTTTTTTTGTCATATATGTATCCATAATTAATATTTTAATTTTCTATACTCATCAACGGTTTCGCTTGCAAATTCATTCATAGAGGACAGAGTTAGTTCCATATGTAAATATACTACATTACTGGTGAGCATTCTGTAATTCAACTAGGTTTAATCGATCATAGCGACCTAATGAAACCTGCAACAACTTATTTGGATTATACATAGCATATTATGTATGCAGGAATACAACAATTATATCTTCTACTTCTATCTTAGTGATCATTCGCATCACTCTTAAAAGTCCAAGCACTCGCAGAGGTCAAAACAACAGTTTATGCACTCAAAGCAAGCAAGAGCAGCACAGATTTGTGAAAGAACAATAGAGCACTGGTTGTTCATGTGTGAACAAGTCTGGATGAAGCACATGCAGCAAAACCGGTCAAGCGCACCGGCACAGCAGTTGGAAGCAGCCTTAACCAACACTCCTGTGGCTTCAGGTGATTTTATCCTCTCTGTTCCTGGAGGAACGTTCTTGGATGTTGCAGTCAAGTTCCCAAACCCAATTCCCAGGTTCCCCAAGATGATGTTCTCGCGTGTTGAGTCCATTCTCTTCAGGGAGGTAATTTTATTGAACACCTGGTTTCATGAAGCTAACACATGTTAGGTTCATGGGTAGTAATGTTTCCTTTCAATAGAGGCATGAAGACATATGAAGAAATTCTGAAGCTAAACCGATAATTGGAACATCATTAAGCTTTATATAGTCTATTGCTCAGGATGGCACTCGATTAGAATCAGCTGTAAGGAGATTATGAACCATTTGCTAAGTATGGCAATTTTCATATGCACATAAGTATACTACTTTTTTCTGCTTCTCAGAAAAGAAACAAAAGATGGTTAAAATGTTTATAATGATAAGTTCTGTTAAATCCAGGAGCTTAAAACATACATCCGGTAACAGAGTGGCTTGTGGTCCTTTCTCCACTGTACCAGTCTGAAGCAAAACTAGGTAAGTGTATTCAGATGGAACACCGGTCCGTATGCTCATTTTCGCAACCTATAGCAAAAAAGCAGATAACACAAATCAGATAAATTAACATCTTATCACCAATTTCACATGGCCTGACTTAATGTGCCTAAAACAAACTTCTTGTTCTGGTTTTGTATTTACCATATGCTGCTTTTCCTGTTTCTACTCAGAATAAACATTTGTAATGTACAGGTTAGTTCCATTAGTAGTTCTTGGTTTATTTAAATCTCATGCCAATTCAGTTGCAGACCTTCTGCTCTAGGGTTTTACTCTCTGATAACCATGCATCAGCCGTTAATAGATCGATTTGTCTCCTTGCAAGAATCTGCAAAACGAAGACCAAGGGGAAAGTAGTCAAGAACTGAAGAAGTGGAGTAATAAGATCTTTTCCATCATGCATTTAAAATTTTGTTGCTTTCCAATAATTTGTATCATTCTCTACTTCTGGAGATGAAAATAAACAGGCTAAGGGCAGTAAATTAACCGTATAGGAAAGAGTTAGTTTCATAGATTATCTTTCATGTTTCAGGTCGTTAACCATTGCTAAACTTCTCTTATTTTAGTGTATGCTACAAAATATTGAAAGTATCATGTCCAGAAGATAGATTACTCGATCAAGCTGTACATCCTTTGCTTTTTGTGCTTTCAATTCTATTGCAAAATTGCTCATATCTGCCAGTGTACCACTAATTTTAACAGAGTCCGGAAAGTCCCCAGTATATCTGCCAGATATAATTAATGGTTTTCCGCAAGAAAGGTCTGGAATGGCAAATGGAAGCAACTGCAAAGAGCAAAACAGAAAGTTAAAAGTATGCAGGAGCTGAAGATATCCCCTGGATTAGTGCTTCTATATAGAATGCACCACTTCATATCCACATGTGGAAAGTGAATGACTGAAGGATGAGTTGAAATAGAACTTTCTTCATTGGAAGTGCACCTCAAGTGAATCAATATTTTCCAATGAATCCACTGTTATATTGGCCAGAATGATTGAAGATGCAGTTGCAAACAACCTTTGCACTCGAGAATCAATTGTATCTGGCCAAGCAGAAAGCAACATAGCCTAACAGCGTAAGGACCTGTATAATAAAGTAAACCGGGTGTGATTGATAAGAATGAATAGACCGAACCAGCATCATAAGAGCTATCAAAGTGGCCCCTCCCAATCTGCGCTAGCTGTTGCAGGAAGTAGTGGTTGCAGTATGTACCTGATGCCACAAGCCAAGGTTAGGCTCGAATTCCAAGAGTGATCATTAAAAGGACTAGATGCACTCATGCACATTAGTGCACTATTTGACTCATTATGGACATTAAGTCAACAAGAAACCAAACTACCGAAGGTAAAAACCAAACTTCTTACCAATGCCAAATGTGCACACGCGAGGAGAAAATGGTCCACCATTAGCAAGAGAAGTTTTCAAGAAGTTGCAGATTTCTCGTTCATCTTCAACACTTCCATCAGTGATGAGGAAAATGAGTGGAATTGACTTGGTAGTTTCAGCCACCAGCCTTATAGCCTTCTCGAATTACATTACATTAAAATTTAGTAACACTTCTCATATAGAGGATAGGATGTAGCAAATGCAGGTTTGAAATGCGTGGACAACCATTTTATCAATGTATTATGCCATTATTGTGGTGGGCTCAATGCTGTCTTGAAGGCCAATGTACAAACCAAAAAAGAAACACAAAAATAGGGGAGCTTGGGAACCGATGACTATATAGTTATATGGCCTGTTCTTTGAGAAGAAACTATGGCCAGTGTACAAAATACAGTCAACTAGACATGAGGCATGACAATTTGGAAAGAAACAAGCAAAAATAGGCCAATAGCATGTTTCGGATTACTGATCAGGCAAAATATTCATGTTGATAAAATAATGTATATACCTGTTTAATGGGGAGCAAAATATTAGTCCCGCCATCTGCAATTAAATTATGGTTAAGCCACTGAGTAGCTTTTAAAATCGCTTCCTGGGATGCTGGCTCCATTGAAGATGAGTACGAGTGAGTCTCCCCATTGAAAGCAATGATGTTAAAAGAATCTTGGGGGCTGAGATTAGAGAGTGATGATAACAGAGCATTTTTTGCAGCCTCAAGAGGTTCTCCTTTCATGCTTCCACTGATATCGATCATAAAAATGACTTCCTTTGTGAAAACCTGACAGATTTAAGGAAAGTTAATGAAGAATGGTTGGCAATTTGAAATGTAACTAATGCAATATTACAGATGGGGAAAAAAATAGTAGGCATTCATTGACCAGCAGAATGAAGCAACAAACCTTTCTACTCTGCCCATCTCCAGGGAATAGATAGAGGCAGACCATTTGTCTGTCATCAGAATCTTGCAAAAGAGGTGACTGCAAGAGCACACCCCCAAATATATCATTTGACACGACCTGTATGCACAGCAATCCATCTGGTATAAGTAACATATATATGTCGAAATACTCGGCATGTTCATCTATCATACAAGAAACTTGGTTTTCCTTACCGTAAATAAGAGTCATCATTGCAAAATGTAGGATGGAAAAACAGTAAGTAGTGGGAGGTCTTACAGAGTACGAAAAATTGAAGTCTCTGGTTGACCAGTTCTTCACTTCTGCTTCATATACAAAGCCCATCTTACCAACTTCACGCCTTACCTCCTGCAAGATCATAGAGATCAATCTTTAAACATCTTCCCTATAGCTTCCTTTTTACTGCATTGAAGCAGAACAACTGAGAGAACAACAGACCTTTAAAGCATGGCTAGTACTCTTGCACAAGATTTCTCTGCCGATACCAGAGTTCACATCTAACAGTATCCTTTCTCTCTTGGAAATTTTCTTGCCAACGGGGTTCACAACTGCTGGAAACTTGAACGGTACATTTAGGCAAAATTGACCTTCATGATATGTCAGCTTCTGAGACCAACTCACTTTAATTGATAAAGTTGCTCCTCCATCAACCTGAAAGATACAAAAGCAAGTTACTACTAATTATGATTATCATCTTGGAGAAAATTAAAAGCCATACATGATCAGCATGCATGTAAATATATGTACAATCACCTGTGGGATCTTGAAAGTGTATATGCTTCCTTTCAAATAGCGTCCATCTCCATTTACATTCTCCTTATTATTTGAACCTTCTGCTGCTATCAACTGGCTATGGTATGATCTCCCACTAACTTCAACTTCAACACCTAGAAGTGAACCCTGTTAGCCACATCATGCATGATTTCTTGAGAACTTAAACCAAGTTATAACCATCCACTAATTAAAAGTTAAAACCAAAACTTTTTAGCTATATTTTCCCGTTATCACATAGTTCTTACAAATCAATAGTAACATGAAGTAGCTGTGGAAGTCAAACTGAATAGATGCGCGTGGGTTTCGAGTATTGGATTCCTTTGTTGCATTCAGACTTTTCCAGTAAAATATAATGGCTGTAGAAATTATGTTGGGTGGGCTGCATGACGGGTTAGGTGTCACATCCTATCCGATTATATAATACCAAAAGTTCATAAATAAGCTTAGCTAACAGAAAGTCAGAAACCAAATAAAGTCTGTGACTACTATATATGTGGAATCGCATGCTCTCTTCTAGCTTTAATCATTTATTCAAACCGTGCTGATTACCCCAGTGGAGGATTCTACTTCACTGTCTCTTTCAAAGTCTATAAGAATGAGAGATGGTGACGTCTACAGTTCGATTTTCATCTTAAATACTTGGCCAGTAAAGGGCTGGTTACCCGAAATCGTTGACTATATTATTTGTTTATGGTTCAATAATTATTTTCCCAAGCATGTTTGGGGTTTGTTTTCATTCACATTATTGGAAAAAAAAAAAACTAAGTTACCATATTTTCCACTCAGGCATTGGATGAAATTATGTGGCAAAGCCCAAAGGGCATAAATTAGGATTAAATTATCTTTAAACAATATAATTGGGTCTATGTTTTGTAGTATTAAAATTTAAGAATATAGGATTAATTGCTATTCTCTCTATTTCGTAAATAGACATTTAATAAGAAATTTAGAGATGATGACTAATTATGTACCCAACAAAGAGATGATGAGGAATTCAATTATGTCACTTACGAAGGAAGAAACTAAAGAGTTCGACTAATTATGCTCAAACCGTTCATTACTAGCACGTTATTGGTTACATACATGTCTTTTAGTTTTTTACTAAATTTCTGCCACCCAAACAAATACGGCGTTGCACATCGTATGGAAAAAAAAAATTTACACACAACATTAATTATTGAACGTGTACCTGGTGGCCGGTGGGAACAGCAACCCGGCAATCGCACCTACTCCCGGCCTGGATGCAATGCACGCGCCACGCGCCGCTGACGGCGACGGTTGCATGGTCCAGGCAGCACTCCACCTCCATGCTCACCCCGCCGTGCATGTGCAACGGTATCAGCGCCGCCGGCTCGCACCGCCCGTGCACGTACGGCTGGTAGCTGGGCACGTCCGGGTTGTCCACCGTCTCCGGCTGGTCCACCACCGCGTACACCGTCACCGCCGTGGGGAGGTAGCTCCCGGGCGGGGGCGGCTTGGTGGACGAGGAGAGCGCCCTCGTCATCGCCGGCTCCGGCGGGGGAGGGCACTCCTTCCCGTAGTATATCCTCTTGGACAGCATCAGCCCGTACTTCACACTTGTCTCGAACTCTCCCGCCATGGCTCCGGCCGCCGGGACTTAGCTTATAGTGTTTGGGATGATTAAACTTTAGAAATGAAAGAGCAAACTTAGCTTATAGCTGGATTAAGTATATGTATACTAATACAATGATGAGTATTAAATATTTATTAACGTGTCTTTGTATGTGCATGTGTATACATATGTGTGTGTAAGAGAAGGTGAAGGAAGGTACGTTATGGAGAAGTGTTTTTGAGGATCTGTTGTTTTGGTTTTGGGTTTTTTGCTGTTAATGTGGGGTGGGGGAGGGAGAAGACAGAAGAAGACGAAGGGTGTAGGGTGTTGTCTGTTTGTGGATTTTTGTGGGGGGCTTTTTTGGGTAACAAATACAAATAGTAGTATTTGATTGGAGGGAAAACCATTGGATGGTTGCCACGTGAAGCTCTTTTTTGGGTCTTTTAAATAATTAATTTAACTCACTGGCCCGGTGGTGTAATGTACATGTACTTTTTGTTTTGGGGGTGTGATTACTTGGATCATGGTCCATCCCATTTTTGTGTGGCCAGCCAATGAGAATCTTGAGTTGGCCAGCTACTTCTTTTGGTTTAATTATTCGTGTTTAGGAGTTTACTACTACTAGCTAGCCCTATAAAATCCAATTGGGTCAACTCATTAGTTTTTCTTCCACATTAGTTTTACTTATTCACAGTATTGGGACTTTAACTTAAACCAGTTTTACTCATTAGTTTTTCCACATTAGTTTTACCTATTCCTTTCTTGGGGAATAGCTAGGCCTCAGGGCGACAATAGATTTTGCATTTTCAGACCTACTGGTAATGAGCCTTATTTACTTTTATTTTGATCATGCAAAGTAAAAGAGCAACCACTATTGAGTATTTATTATTGCGACCAAAACTTCCCGGAATTAAAATGAGAGAAATCGTGAAGCCTTGGCGTATAGAATGGATAATTTCCTTTCTAGTCTCTTTTGATTAATTGAAGTAATTGTAATCCGTTGGACGTGGATTGATGGTGTAAACTGTAAAGTTTCTTTATTTGAACACTGGTATAAACCTTGAATTAATTTGACAAGTGGGGTTTTTCTTTTTTTTTTTGATGAAAGACAAGTGGGGTTTTTCTTGATAAGGAGAGGAGCCAGAAATGGACGGTTTGGGAGCATGTGTATTTGCTTTAATAAATCAATGAATACTCGAAGGCGAAAAGCAAAAGCCTCCAGCGGGCATCGGTGTCAAGCTACATCGATTGATGGTTGATACGATTAAAGTGGTAGAATACCTCAATATGATATAATTACTCACTCAATATGATATAATTACTCACACTATATATAGAATTAGAATTATGTATCTCCAACAAAAGAAACAACTTCACACTCGGCTAAAAAGTAGTTCGTTAAAGTGAATAAAGTGTTATAATTAATTGGGCATGATTAAGTACACTAACCCACAAATTGATTGACTGTCTGCCACTCTTCTGATATATAATTATAGCCTTCTCACGTGAAACCCAAGAGAAAATTTTCCAAACTGTATTAAATTAAAATGTTACTATATTATTATGTCAATAGACCCACATAAAATTTTTCTATGATGGTCCCGCAAGCTGCTCGCATTTATATGATTTTCCATAGCCAATATGCATTGCTGGAAGAGGGTCCTTGAAAGATTTCCAACAAAAAATAGTCACTATCAACTTATGATAGCGGTGACGTACCAGAGCAGCTGCAAATCCTATTCATGTGTAGTGTAGGTGCAAAATCATGGGGACCAGAGTAACATGTATGTTTTAAAAATTATCATTCTAATTACTTATGGAGAGGGGCTAATGGGCATTAACGCGAACCGTTTTTTAAATCTGGAGAGGGATGCTGTTTATGAAGGAATGGGGAAAGACTTAGTTAGCTGGACTCGTCCTGTAATAGGCCGACGTGCAGCTGTAGTAGGCGGACATGCTATTTGTATAACAGGACACCGCGGAAGAGGCAGTCCAACGTGCAGCTGTAGTAGGCGGACATGCTATTTGTATAACAGGACACCGCGGAAGAGGCAGTCAGGGATATTTTGTTTTTCAAATTGTTTTCAAACCCACCAATTCTATGATCAAAATGAATTTTGTTAATGGATAACCGAGAGAGTTACTTTGAGTTTTCAAATTTTTTTCTTTTATATGCAAGAAGTTTGATTTTTGATTGATCTTCTATTCATGCTTAGTTATGATGAATTCATGCAAGTTCTAGCATTCTTTGCTTTGCATTTTTCGACACCCTATGCATTATTTTCCAAAATTTTGACGTCAACATATATGTCCTAAAACAAGTTTCAGATTCTTTTCAAAGCGAATTTTTCTCATAGATGCTCAATGAAAGAGATGATTTAGGCATTCTTTGTTTTAACCAATAAACCAATAAAAAGCATATTCTTTATCATTATCCCTTATTTAACCCTTTTGAGCCTAAATCATGGTAGTCAATTTTTTTTTCTTTACCCAAATTTACCTACCTTTAACCATTTGCAACCTTATGGCTACCATTCTTTTCTTTCATTATCCATACCCTTTTTCAAGATTCTTTAAGTGATTTTTGTTCTATGTTTTTATTAAAGTCTTTTTTATGATAAGTGCAATTGTACCGTATTTTCCACATCCAATAAGATCTATGCAATAAAGATGTTATCTACTTTAGATTGAGTCTTATTGATTATAAGAAGCGAAAGCTGCGTGATTTATATGATAATACCTAGAAGAACATAGATTGATTGATGCTAAAATATGTGAGAGCTGATAGTTTCTTAGGGCTTGATTGATTGTTTTATGCTTAATGAGTTTAGTATGAATGCTAGGCTATGCGAGAGCTAGGTAGTAATCTTTGCTGAATATTTGATTCAACATGCGAGAGTTGAGGATTAAGACATTAGAAACAATTGCCCACAATCACACATCAACAGTAAATTTTGACTCCACCTTTATAAACCTAGATAGCATTTGTGTGAACCCCGACTTCCTAAATTACTTTAGATATTGATAGAACTCAACATTAGAATAAGTTTAGAATTTTTATTTCTTTATGTTAGCCTAGTCTACATCACCCTACACCATCTTTAGATTGATTTGCTTAGATAATAATTATTATTTGATTAGTTAGTACTTGATCCCTTGTTCCGTGGATTGACCTTGATTAGACTACCACACTACATAGTATACTGTACGCTTGCAGTTAACAATCGTTGCGTTTACTCGTGAGATATTTGTGTGTCGTGTTGTGAATTGATCAAGAATTATAAATTTGAAAAGTCATCCGTGAAAATAACGTATCAAGCTTTCTGGTGCCGTTGCCGGGGAACAAACGAATTAATACTAATGAAATTGCAACTTTATTACTCTAAGCTCTTATTTTTCGCATTAGTTTACTTTTTATTTTCTTTTATTATTTAATCGATTTTTGTTTTCTTTTAAGTGTTGTCAATTTTGGTTGATGCCCAAGACGAGACGCAGTGCTTCATCGAGTCCAAGTCCAGCAATCAATCTGGAGATCGAGAGAACCTTACACAAGCAGTTGCGCGACAAGGAGAAGGAAAAGCAGAAGCAAGTCGTGGACCCTGTGGAGTTTCTTCAAGACACTGAATTAGAAGAGAAGATAGAACTTGTAACAGATAATTTCGAAGCAGTCATCACGGCAGAAGAAGGAAACAAGACATTGCGTGACTACGCAACACCGAGTCTGGATATAGTGCAGTCTAGCATTGTAAGGCCAACGATCAATGCCAACAAATTCGAACTGAAGGCAGCACTCATTCACATGGTGCAACAGGAATAATTTGGAGACTTGGATAATGAGGACCCGAATCAACATCTGCAGACGTTTACGGAGATTAGCGATTTGATCAAGATCAATGGGGCGACTGATGATGCTATTCGACTTCGATTATTCCCGTTTTCTTTGCATGATTTCATCGAAATAGAGGGGAATAAAACTCAAATTCGGAGGCAACGCACTAGGTTTGTGAAGCACAAAACTAGCTTGCATAGACAAAGGATTGCTTTGTTTTTGAGCTATTCGTTGCAAGAAATGGTAGAGATCTCAGGGAGCAGTATTAGTGACGGTGTTGTTTGGATGTCAATGGTGATCAAACTCCATCCACCAACAACCCAAGGAAGATTCAGCTTTGAACGTACCTACAAAAGGTAGTTAATTAATTAACCTGCACTTTTAAATTGAATTGGTTAATTAATTTGGGTTTGCAATTTAATTAGCACTTAGGAATGCTATTTGCCGGGTGCATGTCTGAAACGCCCCGACCCGTATTTACCGTACACAGTAAACACGTGCCGGAACTGTGACAACCCAACCAGACAAAGCCCAGCATACAGTGTATACAACAAGAACACGGGCTCAACAGCCCAAAATAATAAACATCAATAATAACATATCCGGCCCATTGGCCCAATAATAGTAAAAAAATGCACAGCGGAAGACTTTAGTAACTCACAAACACTGTATGCGACACTGATGCAAACTATGGATCCAAGTCCTGTCCAAGGGATAACGCCGCAGCCTGTCTGGAATGCACCAATCCTGTACCAAAAGTAACTCATCCTACGGGATGAAAGCCCGCAGGTGAAGGGTGAGTCCGAAGTGCTCACCGACGAAGGAAAGACAATCAATATGCAACTATAATACTCAAGGTCTAAACATAACAGTCAAACCAAAGGACAAGACCCAAAACTGGTCCAAGACCGAAAAGACTCAATAAAATCAAATTCTCCAATTTTATCTTTTCCGGGCCCCGTCACGGATAAACTAGAGGTCAGACCTGGTTATCAACATATTCCGGGTGCCAGACCAAATCAGAGAACCCAGGAATCGACATCCCAAAAATATGAACCCAGGGATAGACATCCCAAAAATAATCACAGGATAGACATCCCAAGCATAGACATGCTTATCACAAGAACCCAGGTCAAGGCCACCACGAAATAGTCTTAAACCATCGAGTCGTACCACTACTTACCACGTGACAATTATATTATCGTCGTCAAAATCAAATCACAGGGATCGACATCCCTAACCAAAATCCCGGGATAGACATCCCAAACCAAACCAAGGATCGACATCCTTGTCACAATTCATTATTAATCCATTATTCTTAATCCAAAAGACGCAAGACAAACATCCAGAAACCGACATGGGATAAACATCCCGACAACAATCAAGACAATGGGATAAACATCCCGAAACATACCACAGCAAATGCGACATCCAATAATGCAATAATCAACAAAACATAATAACCGAGTAATACAGGCACATATCGAAGGAAATCCATCCTCACCTTGGCCGATTACTCAACTCCGGAAACAATGACCGGTCCGACGCCGGCTCCTCGGGAAACTGCCCGATATCAAACCTATACCACAAAACAATATATACACACATAAATGCACATAATCGGTATACTATGATGCGCAAACTGCGAAATATACCCATCCCGGTTCATATCCTTTATTTTCATCTTTTACCGAAAATATTATACGTACGTATATCCGAATATAATTTCGGTACCATACTTTAATTAAAACTCTTAAAAATATTTTCATAAATTAATTATACTTCCCAAAATATATTCACCACAATTTTCTGAAAAAGATAACATATGTATATTTATATTTTCTAAAATATTACATTTTTTAATTAAACTATTTATCATAATATAATTACCAAATATTGTCATTTACCAAAAATATATATATATTAATCATATGCTATATGTTATTTCCCAGAATATATATAATCATAAAAACTAATTTAATATATATACATTTTTATTTTCTAAGACAAAATACTTTCCAACAATTATAATTCAACATAATTATATATATTTCAGAGATATACCTATATATATTTTCCAAGAATAATAACATATACACATTGTATTCCAGAGAAATAATAACATATAATTAAAATTTCCAGAAATATTTTCAAGGTATATTTATATTTTTCAAACTAACCATAATAATAATTTACAAATAAAACTTAATTATTTAACAAAGTTTATATACTTATATTTTTCTCAAAATACCAGAATTAAACTGAACATGATTTTCTCAAAATAAATATATATTTTTTTCCTGAAAATTAAATTACCAGATTAATTATTAAATACATATATCATTTTATTATTTTTTTTTACTGGACTAGGCCATGAACAGTGAGTCCATGCCCAACCCAAGTCCAACCAAACTACCCAGCCCAACAATAAAAGATCCAAGGCGCGACCCGACCAGATGAAACATGTAACGACCCGGGTAAAATTTGGGTTTTTACCGGGACTGTAAAAGCTTTGTACAATAATTTACCGAATAAAAATAACCTTTGGTAATTATTTTATGGAAAACCGAGCGTCGGATTTCAATTCCGAGTCTCACTCCATACTCCGGATATTTTTGAGGAATTTCCGAGACGAGCTGGAATTTTTCGAATCTGGAAGTTGCGAAAAGACAATTATGCCCCTGGGTAAGTTTTTGTCGCAGAAGGAGTTAGAAGGGCAGTTAAGTCATTTTGCTGGTTCAGAAATTTCCCTACACATAGTCAAAATTCTGCACTGAAAATTTCCTCCCCGAATCTCTTTTCTTTCCACTGAAAAAAAAATTTCTTCTCCACTAAAATATTCCTTGAAGAAAAATTGCAACTTAGCATCTCTTTTTCCTACCTATAAATTCTCTAACATTTCTGCTGTCTGCATCAATCAAAAACCCAGCAATTTGTTTAGCCTCTGTTCTTCACTGTAATTTAAAAAGAAAAAAAAATAACAAAATACACACAACTCACGCCACCAACCGCCGGCATACCACCCGCGCCGACCGCCACCACAAGCACAACCGGTCACCACCACCAACACGCAGCCGACGCCAACGCCACCTGCACCACGCTGCCGCCTGTCCTTCTCCCTTCTCGCCGTCCATTCGTCTTTCCGCCGTCCTCCCCTGCACGAGTTGTGTCGCTGTGAGGGCGCACCACTCGTCGCCGAAGACACCGCCAGGCTTGGGGCTTTACTTTGGGCTTTGGTTTTAAGAGTTGGGCTAAGGATTGGGCTTGAGTTTTAATTGTTAGAGTTAGGTGTTGGGTTTTGGATTAGGCACTTTGGGCTGGGCTTGGACCTTGGCCCAGTCCGAATTAATTTAAAAATAAAACAAAATAATAATGATAATAAGAATTAAAATAGAGGTATATATAATTCGGGTTTTATTAAAAAAACATATCACCAATACAATTTTACTGAAAATAATGAAAAAGGGTAGTATATGGTTATATAGAATAATTACCCTCATATGATAATTATAAGATAAGTATTAAATTGTGAAAAAACTTTCTTAAGGATATATAGGATATAAATGTTTACCGGAAATATTACAAATACCTTTTAAATACGTTATAATAATTACTTTTAGGAAGAAATATATATACGTACAATAGCATTCGAGAAAATATTTTATGATAAGTATATTTTTGGAAAATACGGCAGAAAAGTATATACAAGGTATATAATTGTATTCGTAAGCATAAATGAAATAAAACTTTTGACACAAATTATTTTAAGAATATGTATATGGTTAATAAAAATTATTTTAGGAAGTACAAACTTATATAATAAATATGGAAAGGGTATTATCAAAGTAATACCGGAATAATAACCAGGAATAAATACAGTATAGAATTTTGACGCAGGAATAATAACTGATGAATGATGATGGTAACGGGGTTCATCGGGACGTAAACGAATCGGATTAGTTTTATTTTTACGGTATAACATCATTTACATTTATGTGCATCTTATGTGAATATGTGCTATTATTTGCAATATAGGAGTTGATAACGAACAGCATTCCGAGGAACCGGAGCCGGGACAATTTGAGGACTTTCAGGAGTAGGGAAATCGGCTAAGGTGAGGATGGATAACCTTTGATATGTTGCACATGATACTGTGTTTGTTCTTTTGTGATTATTTTGCCTGATTGAACTGCTGAGCCAATTGAGTTTGATTATGATATTATTGCTGTTGTGGTTGATTTATTGATTGTGGAATTATTGTTTTGATGAGATAACTGATAATTGGAAGTTGTGTTGACGACTTATTTGTCACTAGGAAAGTAGTGGTATGACTGATTGGTTAGAGACTGTTTTGTGGTGGCTATGATCTGGTTACTTATGTTAAGCATGTCTATGCTTGGGATGTCTATCCCGTTATTATATTTTTGGGATGTCTATCCCTGGGTTACTATTTTGGGATGTCGATCCCTGGATTGATCTAGCACCCAGAGCATGTTGATAACTAGGTCTGTCCCCTAGCTTGTCCAGTGACAGGGCCCGAAAGATAAAACTTGATAATATTTAAGCATTCTTTTGGTCTTGGCTCAGTTATTTATCTGGTTGTGTCTTGTTATGAGTTTGCTGGAATTTTACTTCGAAAGTATTGTGTTGCCTGCATATTACTGTTTATCTTTCGTCGGTGAGCACTTCGGACTCACCCCTCGCCTGCGGGGTTTCATCCCGTAGGAT
>JAKUCV010002418.1:0-46220 GCA_028386065.3 Turnera subulata
ATATACGAGATTGACGTTTCCATGTCTCGGTCTAATCTTGATAATGGGACGATAGGACGGTGACATATTCCGAGGCATAGTGAATCAGTTCTGATCTTGTCGTTCGGGTAGCAATGATGTGTTGCTAGACGCCGCTCTTTGTTTATGATTGTAAAATGAGATTTTACAATCATTGTCGGACGTTACAAGTGCCTACAGGTCACACACATAGAACCGATGATTCGAGCAGAAGGTCGAACCGTGGTTGGACGATGGTTGGACCGGGTGTGGTTGGACCGTGGTTGAACCGTGGTTGGACCATGGTTGAACCAGGGCCGGTTTTGGATTAATAATTATTGATCAGGCATGAGTGGAATGTTGTGTGTGTTGTGCTGGAAAGAATGATGGGAGCAGCATTATCTTGTCTAAGATATGATTTAGTGGGTGATGGGCCAAAGGTGGTAGGTCATTACTTGCACTATCTTGTGTCTCCACTTGGTTTTGAATGATCAGATCATTCACCTCCTTTGTTGGTTGTTGCTTCACGTTTTTGCTGCTCCCCTCTCCTGCCTTGTGCTTGTTTTTCAGTCCACACACATACACCACCATCTCTTCTTCTTTGTGAAAGAAAGGAAGAGCCAAAAACACCACACACAGCCCCGGTTTTTGTTGCTAGCACATCAGCCCGGGGAGCTCGAGGTTTGTTTCGTGGGACGATTCCAAACCGTCACGGTTCGTGTGGATACCGTAGAGGAGCAGGTCTTCTTCTTGCTCTAACTGATTCGTTCCAGCCTTCGTCTTTGACTAGATGATTCGTTCCAGGAGTTGGGTGAAAGACCTCAACCGAACAAGGTACGAAATTTTGTTATACGGTTTATATGCTTCACATGTGGTTCTTGGCTAAGTTTCCTTTGCTTCCGCTGCACCTTTTTGGTTCTATATGAATGTCATATAGCCTAGGGAAACTTACACTATCATTCTAATTTTTTTTGGTCTTTATTCTTTTGTGTAAAGAAAATGACTACTGCTATAAGCGCAATTATCGAGCATCTCAACAAAGGGTTGAAGCTGAATGGCGATAATTATGAAGTCTGGAGTGCGAAAATCCAGTATGTGCTGGAAGAGCAAGAGGCTCTTGAGGCAATCAGTCATGTCATGAATGAGCCTGAAGCTGGGAATACAGCTCAGCACAGGCGTGAGCGTGAGACATTTGATGCTTGGAAGAAAAAGGATTCCAGTACTCACAAAACGTTGTTGAGTGCAGTGAAAGAAGTTTTTTTTTGGACTACAAGGACATTCCAACTGCTATGGCCATGTGGAATGCTTTGAGGACAAGTTATAGTAACTTGTCTATGACAAAACTGAGATCTTTGACAATCAGGTTTGATTCCTACAAGAAAAACCCTGGTCAAACTCTAAAAAAAAAAACATATAAGGCACATGGCCAATATGATCAGGGAATCGAGGAATTCTGGATATGTCCTAACTGATGAGCAGCAAATCCATGCAGTCATACAATCTTTGTCCGATGATTGGGAACAACTGAAGATGCTTCTGACCCACAATGTTCGAATCACCAATCTGGAAGATGTCCGGAAACACCTTGAGCTAGAGGAGAAAAGGCTTGAGGCTGGAAAGCCACAAGCTGAATTGCATATGGCAACTTCCAAGGCCAAGGGTGGTTCGAAGAGGAAGAATTGGGGAAAGAAAGCTGGGCCAGCTCAGCCCAAAAAGAAGTCTAAGACGGGACAACAATGCACTAAGAAACGTGGTGGAAATACCAATAAAGCACATATAAAGTGCTTTAAGTGTAACCAAAACTATGCTCGTGAATGCACTAAGCCTAAGCGAAAAGTATTTTCACTTATTGTGCTAGTGAACTTTGTTTTTCTAACTCTGTTTTTCTGACTGAATCTAATCCTTTGTGGATTGTAGACTCAGGAGCCACGGACTATATAGTGCGGGAACGTGATGCCTTTGTTGACTTTCAGCGAGTTAGACGTGGAACAAAGTGGATATATGTAGGCAATAATTCAAAGGTTGCAGTTGAAGGAATTGGATCATACAAGTTAGTCTTGTGTGGT
The DNA here is from genome assembly GCA_028386065.3 of Turnera subulata. Taxonomy (NCBI): domain Eukaryota; kingdom Viridiplantae; phylum Streptophyta; class Magnoliopsida; order Malpighiales; family Passifloraceae; genus Turnera; species Turnera subulata. The sequence continues at coordinate 2,064 of JAKUCV010002418.1, forward strand.
GGGCGAGACCTTCTTCTACATGATGTTCTCTATGCTCCTTCGATTCGTCGAAACATTATTTCCATCAAGACTTTATCTAGTTTGTTTTTTTTTTTGTTATTTCATGACAACTTTGTTAAGTTGACTTTGGGTTCAACTTTATTTGGCTTTGGTTATATGACTGGAGTTTTTTATGTTATGGATTTGGATGACATTTCCAGTAATAATAATGCTTATTTTTTCATGATTGCTTCTACGCGTAACCATAACGTTGATGTGAACGTATGGCATGCTAGACTGGGTCACATTGGCCAACAAAGGATGCAAAGGTTAGCAAAACAAGGTTTGCTTCCTAGCATCGAACAAGTGGGAATGTCTGCTTGTGAGTGTTATCTAGCTGATTATTGACCATTCGGTAAAGTGATTGAAGCCAACTCTTCACTGCTATTTGTCCGCCTGGACATCTGTGGGTCCATTCACGTTGGACTAGGCATAAGCATGTTATTCATCATTTTATTCATTATGCCCAATCATATCTATTTAATTTTTTATTTTTTTAAGGCATTAAGTTGCTTCTAAAGCTATATGAGCTTAATAAAAAAAATTAATTAGATACGAAGATATAACATCTTCACAACTAATTGTGATAGTTTTGCCAATCCAATTAGTGGGGTATGTGATGAAAGGGTATAGTGCATTACTTTACTGTCCCCAACACTCTATAATAAAATGTGTTATTGTGTGACATGATGGAATGCTTTTGTAACGGTTAAGTAAATAAAGGCTGTGAAATAGTAGGCTCCGTGCCTATATACTTAATATTATATCTACATTGTCAGTTACAACTACTCTGCATGTGTTGTGAATTAGAATAATACCCACCAAGTGTTTTAGTAACCTTGTAAGTTGTGCTGCTTATATATATTATTTTTCTCTACTTGACAAGATGTGCCTTCAGAGGACGACAAGTATTTTATGAGATACTCACTAACCTCAAGGGTTATATGTTTATAAGCCAGCAAAACAGTGGAAGCGTAACTGAGTGTAAGCCACAAGATGTCACATTCTTTGTGAATGACTTTCCTAAGAAGGGTGAGGTAGGTTAAGGCCTATCTTTATTTGAGAAAGAGGATTAAGATGTGCTAGGATTACTTCATTCGAGTGGGAGGATTTTAACAGATGATGAATTAGTTTCTCATCAATAAACTTCCTCATCATCAAGTCCAAATAAAAGTAATCTTGTTGTTCTAAGTGGGAGCGATAAGAAAATCCCAGTGAAAGTGGCAAAGAAGATCACGAGTATACAGAGGAACTTTCTATGGAGTGGTGATGGTGAGAGATCAAAGCTTTGCCTTGTGGCTTGGGAGAAGATAGCTAGGCCTAAGATTCTTGGCGATGTAGGTATTGAATCTATTCTTGCAAAAAATAGGTGCCTCCTATTCAAATGGCTTTGGAGGTATATCCAAGATGACGAGAGATCTGCTTGTTGTAGTTGGAAAGAACTGATTAAAGCGAAGTGTCAAGTGCAAGACCCATGTTCCTTACAAAGTTTTAACGAGAATAAGGCTTCTAGTGTCTGGAGGAATCTCTTTCATGCTAGGGAGGGTGATAGATATTGTTCAGCTGGGTTGAAGGAAAAAGTTGCTTTAAAGGTAGGAAATGGTTATTCTTGTAAGTTTTGGCATGATAGGTGGAGTGAGTGTGGAGTTCTTAAGGTCTTGTTTCCTAGACTTTTTTCCTTTGCCTTCAATCCTGATATTTCTGTAGCAGAGTCATTTATCTTTGAGGGGAACAATTGGAGGTGGTCTCCTTCTTGGACGAGAATTCCTTTCTCTTGGGAAGCTGACGATATTGCTGCCTTATCGGACTTGGTTAAAGACCTTTCTTGTTGTCCGAATTCTGAGGATTCTTGGAAGTGGTTAGATCATCCCAGTGGTATTTATTCGGTTAAGTCTGGTTATGTCTCCATTTTTTCTGCTGTTCCCCTGCATCAATTGCTTTCATCTGTATGGACGTCCCTTGTTCCACCAAATGTGGAGAGTTTTTTGTGGTTTGCTTTTCAGGAAGGTCTCCCTACCCGTGAAGCCTTGATGATCAAGTACATTCTTCCTATGGCAGAGTCTTTATGTCCTTTTTGTAGAGAGTTCATTGAATCAAGAGACCACGTCCTTCTCCACTGCAAGCTTACCTTGAGTTTGTGGAGTCGTATTTGTCGCTGGTGGAGTGTTGTGTGGTGCATACCTGCTCGGCTGGAGGAGTGCTTTTGCCTATGGCCTGAGCTGGCTGGTTCATCTACAGCAAGATCTTCATGGCTCAATATTTTCTATGCTACAGTCTGGTCGGTGTGGTCTGCTCGAAATAGATTGATTTTTCAGAACGTAGAAGTTTACTGGGAGAAACTTTTCGATCTCGTCCTGATCTGCGTCACTTGGTGGATCAAAGCAAAACAACCAACCTTTCCCTACGATATTTATCAAGTGATCCAAAACGCTGATTCCTTAAAGCAGTGGATTGGGGTTAGGTGTTACTTTGTAATTTTTCTCCCCTTTTCCTTTCTTTTCTTGACTTTGTCTTGGAGTGCTTATGGATAGAGTGTGCTATGTGTTTTATGTGTTACGGGAACTGGTAATTCTATTTTGACCGTAACTTTTGTACATAATTTTGGTCATTTTAAATATACATCATCATCGTTTATATCAAAAAAAAAAGTGGGAGCGATAAAGATAGATCTTGTTCTAAGTGGGAACGAGATTAACGTTTTAATCCGAGTGGGAGCCATGTTGATTCAAATGGGAACAACATACCTGAATCGCAATTAAGTGTGATTCTCATAAGAATGATAGTGGGTCTTTTATGATATTCCTACAAGATGAGCCTCTAGATTTTAACAGATGATGAATTAGTTTCTCATCAATAAACTTCCTCATCATCAAGTCCGAATAAAAGTAATCTTATTGTTCCAAGTGGGAGCGATAAAGATAGATCTTGTTCTAAGTGGGAGCGAGATTAACGTTTTAATCCGAGTGGGAGCCATATTGATTCAAATGGGAACAGCATACCTGAATCTCAATTAAGTGTAATTCTCATAAGAATGATAGTGGGTCTTTTATGATATTCCTACTGTAAGTTTCCCTAGAGCTATTATGACATTCATAATATGCACAACAAGCAAAATACGCAGCGGAAACAAGGAAACTTAACCAAGAACCAAGTGAAGCATGCATAAACCGTATAACAAAATTTACATACCTTGTTCGGTTGAGGTCTTTCACCCAACTGTAGAACAGAATCAGCTAGAGCCAGACAAAAGCCTCGCCCCTCTACGGTATCCACACGAACCGTGACCGGCTTGGAATCGTCACACGAATCCAATCCCGAGCTCACCCGAACTGATGTGCTAGCAATAAGAAGCGGGTGCTTGTGTTTGTGGTGTTTTTGTCCTTCTTTCTTTCACAAAGAATGAAGAGAATGATGTGTATGTTCTGAAACTCTCAAGGATACTCTAGACACTCTAAAACTCAGAATTTTCAGACACACTCACGTTCAATAGGCAACTCAAAGTGTGAAGAATAATGCCTTAGCCAAAAGCATGTGCATGCCAACTCACAAAGGCATGACAAAGTGGCCAACATGTTTCCACTAACTCTTAGTGGGAATATTCATCACATGGCTGCAATAGTGGCTCCACTAATCTGATGCTTAGTGAATCAAACCAACCCAAAACGACCTTGGTCCAACCACGTTCCAACCATGGCCCAACCACGGTCCAACCACACCCGGTCCAACCATGGTCCAACCACGGTTCAACCACCTGCTCGAATCAACGGTTCTATGTATGTGACCCCGTAGGCACTTGTAACATCCGGCAATAATTGTAAAAACTCATTTTACAATTATAAACAAAGAGCGGCGTCTAGCAACACATCATTGCTACCCAAACGACAAGATCAGTACTGATTCTCTATGCCTCGGAAAATGTCATCGTCCCTTCGTCCCATTATCTAGATCAAACACGAGACATGGAATATGTCAATCTCGTATATGTTTAATCTATGTTTCTTGATCCCCGAGTTAACTGTATAAAACGGATACCCGTGATATCATCATATCACCTAATCCGAACATGGGCATGCATTTAACAGTTCAACTCTATCAAGAAACCATATGATAATATACCCGTTATATGGGTCGAACGAATCCCGTCTTGATCAATCAAAACCCACTACATACTCGTCATATACCCAGTGATTACCCTTATGTCCACCCAGTTACGGATGACTAGGAATAATATCAAAGTACATGATTCATATGTTGGATACCTTGACGATCTCAGGTCGGAGGACAATACATTTATAAGAAACACTAATGACATACATATAACGTTCCATGTAGTGTTCTTATGTGGGTCGGTCCAGTCCACAAGTTCTCCAACTTGTACCCGTATGTAGAATTCATATCAAATATGCAATTCTCAACACACGCTAGCCTTAATTTATTATTACAACCCATCCGTAATAATAATCGACTAGGGACATTTAAGAATATGAAATATTCTTGGGTTATAAGTATGTGCAAGCGTTTATCTCATAAACGATACTTATTGGAATAACCTTAGTGCGTATACATGACTACAAATAATCATCCATGATTGGCTTTTGGGCATATTACACTAACACCTACAAGATAAGCCTAGAAGAGGCTTTCTCAAAATTCTTTTAAAGGAAAATGGACAAAAGCACTTGAAGAAAAGATGGAGTCAATGCGAGTCAACAAAGTTTGGGAACTAGTTGATCTCCCTAATGGATGCAAAGTCATTAGGAACAAATGGGTTCTCAAGAATAAACTCAAGGCTGATGGCACAGTTGAGAGATTTAAGACTCAACTAATAGGTAAAAGATCCACTACAGAAAGAGATAAATTACAAGAATCAATCTCGTTTTCTATCAGTTTTAACTATATATGGATAAAGAATGCATATAAGCTTGAAATTAAGATTTCAAGGTATTATTTCAAGAAATTATTGTATTTCTTGCAAGAAAATTACACTAATAAAAGTTTGGAATAATACAATATGCATCAAAGTAATCCTATCTAAACTCCTATTAATAAATGTCATACTTTGAGAAATCGTGTGTCTTAAGACTCCTGATGAGAGTGATGAATAAGCCGAGTTCCATAACAGAGCGCAGTCAGAAGTTTGTTGTACACTATGGTGTATGATAGACTAGATATTAGTTAAGCAAATGGCTTAACAGATAGATGTCTATCCGACCTAGGCCTAGCACATTACAAGCAGTTTTTTTTTTAAAAAGGATCATTGATGTCTAAAGAATTTTGCTGATTATATCTTTGACACCAAGCAAGGAAAGGTCCTTCTTGGTTGAATACACAAGTCTTGATCATGGAGAAGTTCTAGATGGTAGAAAAGTCTACATCTGGATATATATGTTCTTACTAAATGATGGCGCCATATCGTAAAGTAGTAAGAAATGATCATGTGTATTCTTGTTTGCTATTGAGGCCAAATGTGTGGCTCTCGCTTCAGCAGTGTAAAAATTATTTGGTTGAATGAGTTCTTGGATTATGTGATGGATAATGCATAGAACACTGATCTAGTGTTAGCCGACTATGACAGTGAGGCTGCAATTTTCATTGCCAAGAATGGTTAGTTTCACCAAATAAGTAGACATTCGATACAACTATACAGATGGCATTGTTGTATGCCAGGTTGTGAATGTGAAATATCTGTTTATAAGAGACAAGTGATCAGATGCACTGTTTAAGCCATTGCCTTGGGATATGTTTGTGTAACACATTAGGCATTAAAATCGTGTAGGCTTAAGTACCTCAATTTATGCTTATTATTTTCCCAAAGCTCACAACCTGTGTTTAATGTTCTTGCTATCAAAGAAGTTGATTTACATACATATATATGGATGAATATTATGTACATTCTTCATTTATTTGTTTAAGAGTATGTCAAATAGACACGAGGTTAGTCCTCTCACACGGGTAACCGCCTCCTTATCTTAGTGATAAGTGGAGAAGAGATAGATTTTAAGCGAAATTATGAGACGGATAATTTGAGAGCTTGTGGCTTAAAATTATGAATGTCTATGACTGAAGGTCATTTTAACGGTGGAATACATCCACCAAGTCTACTTAGTGGGCTAGATGTGAGTTCAAGTTTATGTGTAGATCAAGGAACTCAATTTTGGACACATATGGTGTCTAAATATCTTCTGTCCAGCATTCCATATGGGAAAGACATACGCTCCACGGGAAAGGAGAAAATGCTGTAGCACATGTTTCATACCATGTGCGCGTTTTGCTGACCAAATGGGTTAACATAAGTTTAATCTCCGCTTACTGTTGTGTGAGACCCAAAGCCTTTATGGTGGCTCTATCGTGTACCCTCAGGACTCCGATCAGGTACTTGGGATTCAGCTTGATGTTTGCTATCTTAGTGTGTTGCCAAAGGACCATGGACACTGATTCGGTCTGGCGGGACAAGTCTAGAAAAGCAAGTTAAGTTGAGTTAAGAGGATCGTGAGAAGAGGAAGATCATTGACCGAAATCACATTAGTTTGTATTCACCGGTGCACTAGTTATGACTTATGGTTATAATTGTGAATACAATGTACCGTAATAAGAGAGATTTTCGGCAGATTTCTAATGTGATTTATGATCTAGGGTACTTGCGTACTTTCTGATCTACTTAAATTTTTGTGAGAGGCTATATATTCCTAACAGATGTATAGCATTTGACACTCAGAGTATACTGGTCGCACAATCTACTTCCCTGTATGAATTTTTGTGATTCTCAGTGAATTCATTTCTCATGATTATTGTATGTGTCCACTCCCATTATGTGTGAGTGGGAGATGTTGGAATAAAAATATAGATACACCCACAATGGGGTACACGGATATGACTGGTTGTAGGGACCTCCACTAATCAGGCAACATAATCCGTTCACCCACAAGGGGTGCAGGATGATTATTGCTTTGTCGTAAAGTAAAGTGAAGGAATAATATCAACAACCAGGCAACTATGTTTTTCCTATAAACTGCTTACCCGATGGGTGATAATGCAAGTGTGTGGAAAAACCAACACAGACATATACAAGAAATATTGAGAGCACAGAACAGAGGGTTTAGGTTGTGGAGACTCGGAAGTCGATCCAACAAACTGTGACGACTTTCACCAACCGGTAAATCGAGCTAAGCTCCCGATCCTGCTTCCGCTGTATTGCTAGGAAATAGAAATAAGTTTCCTGCTCTATGCTTTTCTTCACAACAAACTTAGCAAATAGCAAGCACGTAAATATAGCCATTTCCGATTACTTCAAACCATAAAGAAAGCCAAAATCATTCGAAGAGCTTAAAGAGAATATTCTCAGATTGGGTGATGATTAATTACGTACACGACATATCCATGGCCAAATGAACCAATATCACCTGTGGAGCCCAACAACCTATACTTGACGCTTTCCTGAAACAGAATTCAACAGGTAATTGAAAGAAGTTAGCTCGTTTCAGAAGAACAAAAACACAAATGAGTAGAAACCAGGAATAACTAGAGGTAGACGGAATCACATGCCAGGAATGATAAGATTAACTACAAGTGACAAGAGTTGCACTGGTCTTCCACAACATAAATATAACCCAAAAGACGTAGGAGTAAAAGTTACAAGAATATGGTTTATATAAAAAAAAAAAGTTATAAGAATATGTCCTAAAAGCACAAGAAATAATAATACCTCCGGGTCTCAGTAGTTAGTGCTAGAACTGAAAGAATATCTGCCAAGTATTCCTGTGATTTTCTTTTAAAATAATAGTATTCCTGTGATCAAAAAACATATATAATTAACTCAGGCAAAATGGGACGTATTGCAACTCAAGTAAATGGGTTGCCAAGAGAAAATAATATACTATACTAACTAAATAGCTCTCTATTGGCATCATTCACTGCCCGGTTAAAAATTTTTAGGGCAGCCTCCATTATCTCGTAATACTCTTCTAGGGCATCATAACGTGGCTTGACGAAGTCTAATGGCCTGGGAACCCACCAAGTAACAGTGTTGGTTACTGTCTGGATCAGCTGTCTGAAACAATAAAAAAGCCTGCGGCATTCATCAACTCTAATTCTTCTTACATCAGTTTTGCCTAAATCAAAATATCGTAAATGAAATTAGGGAGAAGGAAAAAGAGAGAGAGAGAGAAAAGATTTCCAAGAGCAAAATTTATACACCTCAAATCCCTAATGGCACTGTCTTTGTATTGGGACTTTGAATTCTGGATTTCTTCCACATAATGCTCCAGCAGATGCTTCTGCAACCAAAAAAATAAACAATATAAGCTCGTTACTACAAAGGACAAACACGTAGCGGAACCCAAAGCTATAGAAAATTCTTCCTTCCCCAACATCAAATAACCGACCATAGAAAATTCTTCCTTCCCCAACATCAAATAACCGACCAGACGTTCCTCCTTCTTGGGATCGTACGGAAATTTGCTGTACGCCTCGTCGTCTGTGGCGGCAATGGCGCTGTTGGGGTCACCAGCCATGGAATTAATTACTATCTGAAAGCTGTTATATTCAAGGTAGACTTAGACGGTTAGACCCCGTGCGACCGACTAGAGAACGAGTTTAGGATCTTTTAAATTTTTTATGAAGAGTTTTTGATTATTTGTCCTTGAATGGATTGGGACTATATATGGTAGTACTATATGAAAATACTGGGAAAAAACTGTAAAATTTCGAGAATAAAAGCCAAACAATTACACCAACGCAATACACTTTTCCCTTTTGTTTTCTTTTAACTATTCCAATTTTGCTGCGTACTTCTATTGTTGTTTACCCACACCAAAAAAAAAGCTAATTAAAATCATTTTTATACTACTTTTGGGTTGGTTAAAGAAACTTGGCTACCAAGAATTCATTAACTCGGCAAAACATATTGCTTGGAAGTTAATTCCCCTTCTTTTCCGTTTCTATCTAATAAAGCATCGTTTTCAATAAAAAAAATCCACGCTTTCCTTTATTTTTCTTATTATAAGCCAATAATATAAATATATGGAGATTGCTAAACCCCCAAACTTTGTTCAGGAGGTGTTGCCAGACGAAAATATGCTTCGGGATATTTTTTGATGCTAATCGTTGACTTTATTAATAGAAAATGATTGATACATCAACAAAACGCATAATCATGGAGACAATGATTACCATATAACAAAAGGATACATTTGCAGTACCGACGTGTGTTGTGAGAACTCTACGAGTAATCATCCGTGGCTTTCTCACTGAAAATTTGGAGTAGCCTCCCAATATTTGATGGAAAAATTTAAGAAAAACCAAGACAATATCGTCTTATAAAGGACTGATTTGCAAACCAGAGAAGACTGGGAGTTGGATAAGAATATGGACGGTTTGTGTTTAGTATTGGTTTTTGCCATGAATTGATATGAGTATTTTAGTTCTCTTTGCTCCTTTATGCAGCCGTGTACCCCCATCTATACATGTACAATATGAATAGTTCCAACCACATTTAAAAAAAGAGACCAGTTAAAAGACCAAAACTACCATTAACCCGTTAACCAGGGGATAATGCAAGGGCTCGAAAATTTCTGTAAAAGTCCTGTCCAGTTTATAGTTTTGGCATTGGAAAATGATGATGATGCGCTATAGGGGAAATCCTGCACAACAGCCTTCAACCAAGAAGTCAAATGCACTAATATGAGATCCACAATCCTAACCGGATCTGCCTCAATTAATGTTATTGAAAATGGCCCTGTTCCTTTCTAACCACAAAGTCTACATGGTTTACCAAAAAAAAAAGTTCACATGGTTGAGTAATAGCGACCCAGGAAGATCTACCAATGCTGTAACGCGACAAAAATGCCCATTGATATTACAAATCTTCCAATGAACCAGGAGACACCATTCCACATACAAATACTAGCTCTTCTCCTAAATTTTAAAATTAATCATGTCAGTCCTTTATAATTATATAACTAACTCCTCTTCTTCAATTATATTCCTAAATTGTAATTATTCACAAAAAGAAATTAAAGAATTTAAAAAATTTTATGAATTTGCTCGTATGATAATAATTATTACAATTTATTATCACTAGTTAATTAAAAAACATTTAATAATATTTATATATAATTTAGCAGTATTCATATTTCTTATTTATTGTCTCCAGTAAAATAATTTTTCACTTTTGCAGGTGCACTAGTTGTTAGGCCATGAATTTGAACTCAAAATAATGTTGTCACACTTTACGAAAGATACATTTTGACTGGGACCTACTTTTGTGTTATTAAGAATCAAATATTATTTAAATAATAATTATATGTAATACTAAGGATTAAATTGAAAATAATTTAAAAATATATGGACTAGATTGTATACTTTTGGAGGACTTATATGATCAGTTTAAAAAATTTAGGGAGTAAATCGTCACTCTCAATTGACTAGGCGGCATGCCACGTGATCAAAATGTTGGCTCACATATACAATTGATGTACGGGGTATGGAAAAAAATCGGGAATGCAATTGACCGACTAGAAATATTTGTACGTATAGGTGAACGTGTCTCTGCTTGGAGAAGGTGGAATTTAGGGATCACTTTTGTTTTTCTAGGTCTATTTGGATGAGGGTGGCTCTGTGAATTTCTTTTTAATAGTAACTACAAATTTCTTTTGATTCCAAAATTCACAAGTGGAGGGCTATACATTGCGTCGCCCATATGGCAAATTGCCAAAAAAAAACAGACATAAAACATGGCACGGTATCACTGTGTCAAGGTCCATTTTGGAGAACACAAAAGTTATGCCCAGGTCCCTTCCGATCCCTTACAATTCTTGAATGTCTCTGCATTTGAGTTGAGTTTGCGTACGCCTCCTAAACTTGAAAAATTATTTGAGCAATGGTTTGGCCTGGCGCTTTCTTTTGGAGCAAGATTATCTTGAATGACTATTCTTTTTTTTTTTTTTGGTAAAGAGAATGACTATTCCTTGTTGGAAAAGTAGGAACAAGAAGATCTTCCAAGGTCAAGTGGTAACATTTTCTTTTTAAAAAATAGGTCAAGTGGTAACAGTCTCCTTTCCTCTATCTACATGAGATTTGGAATTTTAAACGTGCTCCAAAGTCTAATTAGGCGCTCAAAGACTAGTTTGCTACATATAACCATGCACGCAGAATTTCCGGGAAACATATATATCTGTAAGGAAAGATTGAATTATTTAGACAAGCAAAACCGTGACCTCTTCTCTACCGTTTTTACTGTATTCCTTTTTCCGTGGGCCTTGTCGGCGAGAATTTTCCATGTATATCACCTAACTCAAATCGTGGCATGACAAAATTTCCTTTGTATGAGATTGTATACCTGAATTGTATAGCTAGTTGGGTGTTTGGTCAACTCTGTATTTTGATGACTCTTAATTGTAAACGTTCTGGATAAAAGCTTTAGTAAAAGACAACGTTCATATAAAAAAGGAAATTAACTAACTTAGCGTAAAAGGAAAAAAAGAAAACCCCTCGATATGAACTGCAACCCACACTAAAAGAGCGTCTATATATACCTATATGACAAACAAATAGATATGCAATCCATGCACATCCTACTTCTTCTCCAAGGTCTTTAACTTTCACAGGCCACAGTCCCATACTACCTTTACCTTGCTTCTTTTCCTATTTAGGGCACACCATTTAAAATGGCTATGAACGCAACTTCATTCATTGTTGTACTTAATACCTCCTCAACCTCAATGTCAACCACGATAATAAGCCTAGTTGTAACGATAATTTTTATCTTCAGCATTTTACAACTCCAAAGAGGTACTACCAGAAAAGCCTGCAGAAACCTAGCTCCCCTCCCTCCTGGCCCTGCCGCATGGCCACTTTTAGGTAACCTCCCTGAATTGCTCCGATACAAGCCCACTTTCCGATGGGTGCACGGGTTCATGAGGGAAATGAACACCGAGATAGCGTGCTTTCGGGTGAGGAATACCCATTTTATACCCGTGCTTTCTCCCGAGATAGCCAGGGAAATATACAAGAAGCAAGATGCAATCTTTGCTAGTAGGCCATTAACGCTTTGGACACAGGAATCCACCGGTGGGTACAAAACCGTAGTCCTCACTCCTCACGGTGACCAGTGGAGGAAGATGAAGAAGATGTGGATCTCAGAGGTGGTTTCACCGGCAAGGCTGAAGTGGCTCCACGATAAAAGAGCGGAGGAGGGTGACAACCTTGTGTTCTACGTGCAGAATCAGTACAAGGCCAACAAGATTGTGGATTTGAGACTTGTGACCAGGCACTACTCCACCAACGTGGTGAGGAAGATGCTCTTTGGGAGGAGATACTTCGGGAAGGGAATGCCAGATGGAGGGCCTGGCCCTGAAGAGGAGGAGCATGTGGAGTCTGTCTTCATCACCATGAAATATGTTTACAGTTTCTGCATATCCGATTACTTCCCTTTCTTGGCCAGGCTTGATCTTGACGGCCAACAGAAGTTGGTGAAGCATGTAAACAACGATTTGATCGGGAAGTATCATAATCCTATCATAGATGAAAGGATCCATCAATGGAGGTCCGGCCAAAGAGAGGACATGGACGATATCCTTGATGTTTTCATTAACCTTAAGGATCCTAGCGGTCAGCCTTTTCTTACAGAAGACGAGATCAGATATCAACTCGCTGTAAGTATTGACTCCCACACGTATAATGTTTTCCTCATTTATCTTTTTCATTCTTAGAAAAAGTAATCCGAACCATGCACATTTATTCATGTTTTCGTTGGACCTGGTTCACTAAGGTTTCCCTTAGGCTTCCTTAACAAAGGGCCTTTTCTCAGGATTTTGTCGAGAAAATTGAAGGGGATCAACTAAGAAAGGAGCTCGAAATTTGTAGAGTATATAGGTTGGTATGATCATTATGTTAACGTAGGTTAAAGACATGTAAAGGTCTATATAATTATACAAATTTTAACCTAAGATATTTCAAGTAAGGTACAGTTGTAGGGTAAAATAAGAGAATTAAATATTTAAAGAGATCCTATTCTTTTTATAAAACAAGTTTGTTGTACTTGATCTTTAGCTATATATTCATGTTTGATGTTTGATTTCAAATTCACCGACGTCATATCTAGTGAAACAAAATTAAGAGCAAATTATATTTGTGCATGAACATTACCAAAAAATGAACAAATTATAACTACAATGTATATGATGATACTGATGATTTAAAAAATCATCTCCCATAGAACTTCCATTAGGAAGACGATACTAATCCAGGTTTTACTTAGAGATAAATCTTGAAAAGCAAGTTTTGATCCTTTTGGCTTCACGAGGACAAAGCAGGAAACCCAGTAAGATCTCTGGATCTGGGGATTTTAAGGCAGTGCATCTTTCCAACTCCATGTTACTTACTACTTATTTTTTATATCCAGAAATGATGTGAATCTGATATATTATTAGAAATAGCTCAGTCGGAATACAACATGGCAGTGGTTATCAAAAAGACACCTTTTTCATTGACAATATATACATCAACCAATAGATGTTTGATAAGAATGTTGATAAAAAATTCTTTGGTGCCAGGAAATTACGTTTGCATCCGTGGATAACCCATCCAATGCTGTGGAATGGGCAATGGCAGAGATGATAAATCAACCAGAGTTGATGAAAAAGGCCCAACAGGAAATAGACAGGGTAGTTGGTAAGGAAAGATTGGTCCAAGAATCTGACATCCCAGAACTGAATTATGTTAAGGCTTGTGCTAGAGAAGCTTACAGGCTCCACCCCTTGTCTCCATTCAACGTCCCTCACATGTCTATGCAAGATACTACAGTTGCTGGCTACCACATCCCCAAAGGAAGCCATGTACTCGTAAGTCGATATGGTTTAGGAAGGAATCCCAAGGTGTGGGTCAACCCTCTCAGTTTCGACCCAGAGCGACACATGAATGATGGAGATGTGTCTCTACTGGAGAATGATCTCAGGTTCATATCTTTCAGCACCGGCCGCCGCGGGTGCATTGCGGGTGTGCTGGGGACTTACATGACCATAATGTTGTTGGCCAGATTGGTTCAGTGTTTCGATTGGACCCCACCGCCCCAGGGTATTGATCTCTCTGAGGCTGCAAATGAGCTCCTCACCCCGGCTATTCCTGTCAGTGCATTTGCTAAGCCTCGGCTGCCTCCCCATCTTTATCCTATTTTAAGTTGGAAAACCTAATGTGAGGCAAATGAATTATCATTTGGCTGATCGCTAGGTCATATTTCTACACAAGACATGCCATAAGGAGGAGTACTAATACCCAATTTGTTCATTAGTGATTGTAGATCAAAAAATAATTCTTGGAGTCACTGTTACTCCATGATCAATTTGTTTTACCATATTTTTTACTTCTTTAAAAATTGTTGTAGCCACAAAATTTATATAAGATAATTGTTTTATTACTTTTCATTGGTCCTCTGTTACATTTTTGTGATTTTTGTCTCCTCACAACTTAGTGGTTATTTCCAAATTTTCAGAAGGAAAATCCAGCGTTTAAAGAGCTTAGTTTGTGTGCGTGAACACCAAAATTTAGACTTGGCTCAATTTTGATAAAAAATCACAGTGTAACAAAGTAGTGACTGAAACTGGGAAGGGTTGCTAAATGATGAATCCCGAGCCAAAAATCCTAAGCCAAATTGTTTTTTTTTTTTTTTTGATAGAAGAGTACTCGTTTTATTAAAACACTAGAGAGCAAGAACTACATAGAGAGTTTAAAGCTAAACGTTACGAAGCCAAATTGGTTAAATTATCAACAACATCATTAGTAGTGTTCCATGATATGTATTTGCCGACGGTATGCCAATTTTTTTTAATGTGTATGCATATGCACCTACGTGCCTAGTTTTAGCGCTCTTTTGCACAAAGTCATCTCTTCCTCCATATGTTTATTGACCGCTTTTCTGTCTTGTAACCCCCAGCCTTACACCTTCAACTGCTATTCAGTTTATTCCAGCAATTCACGGATTGTCTTAATAAAAGATACTTGTTGCTTGTCAAACTCCCTCTTGATTAAGTGCATGCCATCGCACAGACTTTCCTGATCACACTCTTCAAGGTCGCCCACAAATTTTCCCAAAGTCATAAACTGTTGGGAGGTTGGGGTTTATCTCCTCGGTCTCCTTGTTTTGCTCATTTCCCTTCCTCGTCATCCTCCTCCAAATTATCATTACTAACAACTTCCTTGCTTTAAGGTAGGTTGGCCAGGATATTTTTTCCTCACTTGCAGTGTCAAGCAAAATAAAAAGAATCCTTTTCCTATTTAGCCGCAAACCTCCAATTCAACTTCCAAAAGTGCAAGAAACCAATTTACTTACCTTTGGTTTCCTATCTATCTATTATATATATATATAGCAGAAACATGGTTAATAGTGACACATGACAATTTAAAAGGATATGAAAAGGACATGTGACTCAATATTAGTTAGATGTTTGATTGTTTGAGGCTTCTTTAATTTTTTTTTTCAAATTATCACTTCAAAATAATCTCTTTTAAATTATTTATTTTTTTAAAAAATAGTGATATTGAAGTTCTCTTTTTTAATTCAATTTTTTTAAATGTAGTAATAAGATTTATTAGTTTTACTGAATGCATGCGGCCTCTCCCATACTAATATAGTGTTTTCCGAATCAAACTCTTAAAATAATTTACCTTTGAATTGTATATTTTTATATAAGTGAGTATTATTGTCATATTTTCATAATCACTTTCTTTCTGTCCTATGTTTTTTTAATTAACTAATTTTTTTTTCTATGGAGAAAAAACCATTTAATCTTTCTTAATTGAATGAAATTATTATTGTTTTTTAGAATAAAATTGTTGTTTAATACATTATCATTTGATTTGTCTCTCTTAATAAATATTAATGCATCACTATTGACTCCCGTGTGACACACGGGGTATTGTACTAGTATATATATATAGCAGAGACATGTTTCAGGAATGATTGAAATAATGACACATGAAAATTTTTAAAGAACGTGAAGAAGACATGTGGCTCCATTTGAGTTACATGTTTCATGTGGCTCAATGATTAGTTTAGTAGTTGGAGCGTCTTGGATGGTCCTTAAGATCAGTTGTTCGATTCCTTGTCTTGTTATTTTGCATTTCATTTCTTCCTTTTTCACATATAATTCCAATTTTTTTCGATCAACACATATACTTGCAACTAGTACAATACCCCGTGTGTCACACGGGAGTCAATAATGATGTATTAATATTTATTAAGAGAGTCAAATCAAATGAGAATGTATTAAATAATAATTTAATTCTCAAAGAAGAAAAATAATAATTTCATCCAATTAAGAAAGATTAAATGGTTTTTTCTCCATAGATAAAAAAATTAATTAGTTAAAAAAAACATAGGATAGAAAAGAAAGTGATTATGAAAATATAACAATAATACTCACTTATATGAAAATATACAATTCAAAGATAAATTATTTTAAGAATTTGATTTAGAAAAAACTATATTAGTAAGGGAGAGATCCTGCATGCATTCAGTAAAATTAATAAATCTTATTACTATATTAAAAATAGATAATTTGAATTAAGAAAGAGAACTTCAATATCACCATTTTAAAAAAGAGAATAATTTAAAAGAGATTATTTTGAAATGATAATCTGAATAAAAAAAATTAAAAAAGCCTCAAACAATCAAACATCTAATTAATATTGAGCCACATGTCTTTTTCATATCTTTTTAAATTACCATGTATCACTATTTAAATCATTCTTGAACCATGTCTCTACTATATATATATATAATAAATTTTTTTCGATCAACACATATAATTCCAATTAAGCCCTTATTAATTTAGATATTGTATCCCCTTATTAATGGCTGCCAAGTCTAAATCCCTATAGCAATCTCAAGTCGCGATAATACTCTTATATAAAGTGGATGGATGCCCAGTCTCTCCCTGTAGCAGTCTTTATATATGTCAAGTGGCGATGATAGTCGATGGATGACCAGTCTATCCCTATAGCGCAGTCTCTATAGATGTCATGTGGCCATGAATTTCTTATAGAAAATGGATGGATGCCCAGTCTATAGCAGCCTCTATATATGTAAAGTGGCGATGATACTATTATAGTAGGTGGATGGATGCTAAATCTAAATCCCTATATTTTTTTTTTGGTTACATTCTAAATCCCTATATAGCAGTCTCAATACTCTCTATATATGCTAAATCTAAACACCTACATAAGCTAATTCGTCAGCTACATGATAAGAGCTTCTCAATGGCATAAAAGCAATTTTCAAGGATTCCCTGGTGACTTTGCAAAGTTTGAGGAGCAAGGAATTCAAATCCCAGGGACCATTTTTAACCTTTCAAGCCCTGAGTGCCTTTGGAAGGCCATCAGAGTTCCACTTAAGAATGGCGAGAGGCCATATATAGGAGTAGGCCAAAGGATGGAATGCTTTGCTTCTTTTCACCCTTGAAGTTAGTTTAAATCTAAAAGGTCTTTAATTTTCTTTCAGCTTATGGAGTCAGTCGTCCTTGTATCCATCACTTTCCTTCTCATTTTCTTGGCTGCATGGAAACTGAAAAAGCCAGCAAAAACCATTGACAAGCCTCATCAGAACTTACCTCCAGGACCATGGAAGAAACCCATCATCGGCAATATCCATCAGATGGTTGGTTCGCTACCCCATCACAGGTTGAGAGAGTTGGCAAAAAAATATGGGCCACTGATGCAGCTCCAGCTCGGAGAATTGACAACCATTGTCATTTCTTCACCAGAAATGGCCAAAGCAGTCATGAAGACCCATGACCTTGTGTTCTGTGGTAGGCCCTTGGTCTTGGCTCTAGATATCCTATTTTATGGATCCAAAGACATAGCTTTTGCACCCTACGGGAAGTACTGGAGGCAGATGCGTAAGCTTTGTGTATTGGAGCTTCTTAGTGCTGGACGGGTGCAATCATTTCGAGCAATCAGGGAAGAAGAGGTGTCTACTCTCATTCGATCTTTGTATTCCTGTGGTGGAAGTACTCTCTTTAACCTCAGCAAAATGTTGATGTCTTTGCAATTCTCCATCGCAGTCCGGACAACCTTTGGCAACAAGTGTGCACATCAGGATGCCTTTGTGATAGCCATGAAGGAATACTTAAGCGAGACAGGAGGCTTTTCCATGGTTGATTTCTTCCCTTCCGTTAAATTCCTGCCGGTGATTACCGGAAACGAAACAAAACTGAGGAAGTTGCAGGAGGAGATGGACACGATCCTGGAAAGAATCATCCTAGGACACAAAGCTGACCTCGGAAAGTCAAACATTAATAGAGGTAATGACGAGCAGGATCTTGTTCATGTCCTTCTGAGTCTTCAGGAACACGGTGGACTCGAAATTCCCTTGTCAGACAACATTGTCAAAGCAGTTATCTTGGTTGGTATTCAAGTTAATTATATGTTCTTTTTTCTTTTGTTTTGATGCTAGTGCATGAAGGTGGGACTCGAACCCGAGACCTCACCCCATTATATTCAGATGAACAAGTCCTTATTCTGAATAATCTGCTGGAACCAGGAAATGTTTATTGCAGGAATTGAATCAATATCAACAACAGTAGATTGGGCAATATCAGAACTGCTAAAGAATCCAAGAATCATGAGAAAAGCACAAGCGGAAGTTAGACAAGTGTTTCATGACCAAGGAGAAGTTGTTGAATCTGATCTTCTTCAGGAATTAAAGTACCTAAAGTGTGTCATCAAAGAGACTTTGAGAATACACCCTCCTGCTCCGCTTTTACTCCCCAGAGAATGCAAAGAACCATGCCAAATCAACGGATATCACATTCCCGTTAAAGCCAAAGTGGTGGTGAATGGATGGGCAATTGGTAGGGATCCTGATTATTGGGTTGAACCTGAATCTTTTAATCCTGAGAGATTCCTGGACTCTTCCCTGGACTACATGGGGGCTGATTTCGAGTATATTCCTTTCGGTGCCGGAAGGAGGAGCTGTCCTGGAATGTTGTATGGCTTGGCAGGGATTGAGCTTCTACTTGCACAGTTGCTATACCATTTCGATTGGAAACTCCCTCATGGCATGAAAAACGAAGACCTTGACATGACAGAGGAATTTGGGGCCTCAGTAAGCAGGAAACATGACTTGTACCTAGTTCCTGTACCTTACAATCCATTCCCTGAAAAGAACAATAACCAAGGAGATGCTTTTTAATTAGCAAAATTGTTGCAGTTGCGTATGGCATATATGGGACTGCATATGAAAATTAATAAGAAATTATCTACTTGGTTATATGTATTGTCCTTGTATGTTCCTTGGGAGGTCCAACCGCAAACTAAATTTGTAAACATTGGAATTCTAATAAATGTCCGCGCGCTGCTAATATCTTGGTGCGAACTCAATTTTTTTAGCGGGCAACTGATTTTCCATTTTAAGACGGAATCATGTCACAAAAATATTCGCAAGGGAATTTATGGTCCGGGGACCATTTAATAGTCTCTACTCCCGAATTTGTCGGGTTTTTCTCTCATCTCGTGCGAGTTTTATCTCCCAAACCTAGGGGCTACACTTCTCTAGGGTTTCATTCTCCTTTTCTCACTGCTTTCCTGTCGAGTTTTTTTTGTTTTGTTGTTGTGTTCTAGTGTTATGCGGGATACTAGAAGACTCCCTACCCCAAACCTCATGGCAGTAGAGAGTAAGGCGGTGGTTTTAGCCGAGAGGAGCCTGATGGGAAACCGTCCTAACTCCAACTTAGTTTGGTGGGGAAGCTGTGGACTAATCGTCCTTTCAACATGCAAGCGTTTATGCGGACGATGAAGATGGTATGGAAGCCGGTTCATGATATGGAGATCTCTCAAATTGGATTCAAACCTGTTTGTATTCCAGATTTTTCACTGGCGTGATAGGGAACGGGTTCTTGAGAATGAACCGTGGAATTTCGATAACCAAGTGGTGATCCTGAGTGAGATTTCTTGGAACGAACAACCTTCTGATCTGTCCCTGGACCATGCCCCCATGTGGGTTCGAGTATACGATGTCCCGTTCAATCTCAAGAAACCTAGGTTTGTCGAGTTGCTTGGGGAGAAAGTTGGTAGTTTTATTGAACTTGACAAAGAGGGAAGCTTAACTCAGGCTAAGTTCATCTAGTTTCGTGCCTCACTTGATGTTAAGTCCCCTCTCCTACGTGGTTCCCTCGCCCAAGGGAGTGATGGTAAGGAGGTTTGGGTCTATTTTAAATATAAACGGTTACCGTGGTTTTGTTTTCATTGTGGATGCATGGGGCATGTTGCGAAGGATTGTCGGCTGGATTCTTTTTGGGAATCATCTCATCCCAAGGTATGGTTTCCGGGAATCAACTCATCCCGGGATGATAGAATCATCTCATTTATCGGGTTGTTGAAAAGGAATGATGTCATCCTTGTCTGCTGGATTATGTTTGGGAATCATCTCATCCCAAGCTATGGTTTCCGGGAATCATCTCATCCCGGGGCGATAGAATCATCTCATCTATCAGGTTGTTGACAAGGAATCGTCTCATCCTTGCCGGCTGGATATTCATCGTTCGGTCTTTGGGAATCATCTCATCCCAAGGCTTTACGAGGATCAGGTCCTCGGCTTTGGTTTTGCGGGTACTGGGTACACGGCTTTTGTCTGGTTTCCTTATTGCGAGAACTGGGTTCCCGGCTTCCGACTTGTATGTCTCAAGGTCTGGTCACCTTAGGTTTGCAAGGGCTGGGCTCTTGGCTTACTAGTTTTCCTTATGTCTGGATCACTCATGTCTGGACTCCCTCATGGTTTTCTCTCTCATTAGTGGTTTCCCTCATGTCTGGAATCCCTCTATCTTTGGTTTGCCTTGCTCAACTCACAGTTCATCTTTGTCTGGACTCCCTCACATCTGGACTTCCTCACGGTTTTCTTCTCATTTGGGTTTACTGGATTCCTGGCTTACTGGTTTCTCTTTGGACCGGGTCCTTTGTCTCATGGTCGGCTTGTTCTAAGCTCTACTCAGGGTTGTAGGGATTGGGTCCTTGGCTTTTGGCTGGACTCTCCTAACTAGGCTCCTCTCGTCTTTGGGTATCTCACATCTAGGTGTCATCTCATGGTCTGGTTGCCTCACTTTTAGGTTCCTCACATTCTCAGGTTTGGGTTGGATGTGTCTGGGTTATTGGTATTTCTGATTCCCTCATAATCTCACAGATTCTCCCATTATTGGATTGTCTGGACCATATGCCCCTATCTACGGAAATGGTGTGGGTGTTGCGCCCTTGAGACATACAAACCAAAAATGGAGGGGATACCCATAGTATCTTACCGAGAATTAAGAGGTGGGATTTAGTGTGCCCCTATCCTATCGGTTATCCTCGGGTGTTTCAACCTAACATCAAATAGGGAATGGGCTTATCGTGCCCTTGGGAATCGAGAGCGGGGTGACATACCCCTAGTACGCATTAAGTCATGATGAGTTATTCACGCATGACATATAGAACATTTATTATTGCAAATTCAAGTAAAAGTCGACAGGTGCCCCTTATCTCAATGAACAGTTTGGTCCCACTAGACGGATGTAACCCTCTCCTTTTTCCTCTATTTTCTTTTATGTTCCCTTCCCTATCATTCCTCTCTCTCTCAATTTTTTCTCGAATTTTTCAGAATTTTTCGGGTGGCCCTGCCTTATCGGCTGGCTCTCATAGAGGTGAATGACCGCCGCCGCCAGCAATGGCGGTATTCACGACACGACCGCCGGTGGTGGTGGTCATGGCCCCTGGATCTTTCCTTTTCGGTTTTCAGTCTAGGGCTTTAGGGTTTCCACGAATTCCACCAACCTAGGAATGATATAAGTAAGACCTTGGGTACCCAGAGACATCTATAACTCGTTAGAATATCTTACAAACATATCTGAGGTAGCCATGAGTGGAGATTTTCGTACCAAAGTGCTCCAATGGATGGAGGATGTTCCCCCAAGAGCGTCACCTTGATTTTAAGGTACCGGGGCTTTCTGCCTTAGTCAACCTGGCCACAGTAATGATTGACGAGGACCTAATTCGTGCTGCAGCCATGTTCTGGGATTATGATCGCCGTGTGTTTCGTTTTGGCCGTTCTTTGGTGGAACTCTGCCCATTGGTGGATGAGTTTTGTGCGCTCCTTGAAACTTCGGTGGAGGATGATATTGCCATGGTTTCTCCTGCCGCAGTGACTGAGTCTGAGGTCAGTGCTTTCTTGTTCGTTACTAATGAGCAGATGGAATACTTGCTAGGCAAGGATATGCACGTGAACTTGTCACCACTAGTCGATCAATATTCTGTAGAAATTGTGCTACGTGGGTATATGGAGTGCGACGCATCTTGGAAAGACGGGCATGATCATGCCATAGATCTGGCGATGGTGTGTAAATTTTTGCTGACTGGTCGTTCTGGTACTTGCTCTTTAAGCATGGGTACACTGGTGGCCAAGTTGTTCAATGGTCATAGCATAGTGCCTACTGTTCTAGGTGAAACTCTTGCTTGTCTGGACACTCTGACGGCTTATCCCGATTGGCCCATGACAGGTTCCCCACTGCTCCTTCAGGTATCGCCTTTAACTTTCCTGCATCTTTGGAATTCATCTTCTTTCCCACTTTTCTTATGAATCTGTTTCTTTGAAGAAGTGGCTGTGCGATCATCTCAAATTGATCCCTCCTCCAAAATCTGGCTTGTTACTTCGGGGGAATACCATGAACGGGTCTCTTCCTTTACTCCTTCTTCTGTCAAGGGATGGGTGATTTTCATGAAGCAATTAAAAGAACATCAGGTCATGTGGCACAGTCCTTGGTTCGGGATGCGAGAGGTGATCGTCCACACAGCTGGTCAAAAGGTCGTAGTGCTCTCAGGGATTCTTCGGACTACCTTTTACTATCCATCCAGAGTAGTCAGACAATTTGGACATGATCAGACAATTCCTCCCCTTCCCCACTCGCCTCTTGATAGGTTAATGGGTGGGCACACCATAAAGCTTTTGCAAGGGTACTGGAGTCTTCCCACAAGGATGAAGATTTGTAACATCGCCATTCCGTCTTCTTCCATGAATTATCAAAGGTGGTTAAAGAGGAGTGTGGGCGAAGTTGAACGAATTCTCTCGGTATAGAGACAGACTCTTGGGATCGAATGTCTGCCAGAAACCTGAGTCCCCTAGTGGTTATGAGGAAGATGCTTAAGCGTACTTAGATATTTTGCTTAGATGAGTATTTATGACATGTATAATGCATGCAAAATAAACGAGTGAATAAACTCCCATTTCCTTTCTTATCAACCTTTGTTTTTTTTTTATTAAAAAAAAGACCGGACCCAAGTTGGGCTTCCAACGTATCCTTGGCTCCTTATTACTTTTTCTTTTCCCATTTTCGAGCGCAAAGAATCAGGTCTACGTAGTTCTTTTTACATCGATTCAGATTACACATAGTATTTCTTTAACTGATCTAGATTGACTGGCTCTTGAAACTCATTCCCATCGAAATCTCTGACTCTTGTGGCCCCCTTTGGTAGAATCTCCTTGATAATGTAAGGCCCAATCCATTTAGCCTTGAATTTGCCCCTAGGGTTGTGCACTGGTTGTCTTACTTCTTTTAGCACTAAATTCGCTTCCTTAAATCCTCTTTCCTTGACTCTTTTGTTGAAAGCCCGAGCTGTCCTTCTTTGGTATCCCTGCACATGATATAAGGCTGACAGTCTCTTTTCGTCTAGGAATGCCAATTGATCAAGCCTTTCTCGCACCCATTCCGTTTCAGGGAGGTTGCTTTCCCGGGCCACCCTCAATGATTGTACTTCGAGCTCTACAGGCAGCACGACTTCCATGCCATACACTAAGGAATATGAAGTTGCGCCCGTGGAGGGTCAAATGGAGGTCCGGTATTCCCATAGAGCCGATGGCAATTTTTCCGCCCATTCTCGGTGTGTTGATATCATCTTTCCCAGAATAGCCTTCATATTCTTATTGGCGGCTTCTACAACACCATTGGCTTAGGGCCGATAAGGTGAAGAATTGTGGTGCTTGATCCCGAATTTCCGACATAGCCTCTCAGCATCAGCTTTGAAGTATGAGCCAGTATCCTATATTAACTCATGTGGAATGCCAGAACGATAAATAATGTTGTTGCAGATGAATTCAGCCACCTTCTTAGATGTGAGCACGATGTTTTAGCCTCACCCATTTGGTGAAGTAGTCGATGGCCACCAGTATGTATTCGTGTCCATTCGTAGCCTTCGGGATTATTTTTCCAATAACATCAATGCCCCATGCTGAGAATGGCCAAGGTAAAGACATGGGCTTTAATGGTAGTGGAGGCCTTTGCTACAACCTCCCGTGGATTTGGCATGTGTGACAACACTTCACGAATTTCGCACAGTCAGCCTCCATGGTTGACCAAAAGTACCCCAACCGCAATATTTTCCAAGCTAACATGTCTCCTCCCATGTGTGGGCCCTCATCTCCTTCATGCACTCCCTTCATGATCTGTTCTGCCTCCTTTATACCCACGTATAACAAGTGGACCCCCGTAGTCTTTTGTAAAGTTTCCTGGCGCATATGACATACCCTCCAGCTAATCTTCTTAGAGTCCTTTTTGTTCAGCCGTTGTTCCCTCAGGGAATGTCCCTTCCCTAAGGTATTCCAATATGTGTTCATACCATTGGCCCGAGTCACCGTCATGTTCAACCTGAACATGTAATGGTTAATCTACCTTCGTAGTGGTGAGGGCCATGATGGAAGAGTTGTTGGGATTCAACTCATTCAGGTAACTTTGAAACCATGATTCACTCATCCCCTCTTTCCGACAGAAGGATGGCTTTCTTCTCCTTCGAGCTGTCAACGGCAAGATGATGGCATTGTTTGGCATCCCCATTATTGAAGAGAGTATGGCTAATGCGTTAGCGAACTAATTGTCTTTCCTTGGTACACACTGGAAGTCAATTACTTCAAACTTGGAGGCCAGGGTCTGCAAGCAATCATGGTAAGGCACCAGCTTTTCTTCTTTGATCTTCCATTCTCCCTTTGCTTGGAAAATTACCAGGGCTGAACCTCCGAATACTTTCATCTGCTTGATTCCCATATTGAGTGCTATCTCCAAGCCAGTGGTGCATGCTTCATATTCAGCAACGTTATTCGCTGCCTTGAATTCCAATTTAGAGGAAATCGGATAAGTCACTCCATCAGGAGACATGAGAATTACTCCTGTCCCAAAACCACTTGCGTTGGCCTCCCCATCAAAATGCATCTCCCAAATTGGTGTATCCAGGTTCATTATTTCTTCGTCCGGAAACTGTGGCTCGAATCTCTTATCATTCCCCACAGGCTGAGAAGCTAAGAAATCAGCTATGGCTCTTCCTTTGATGGCCTTTTGTGAAATAAACCGGACATTGAATTGTGACAGGATTGCCACCCATCTGCTTGTGCGGCTACTTGGCACTGACTTCTCCATTAAGTACTTGATAGAATCCATTCGGGAAATGAGCAAGACCACAAAGGAAATGAAATGGTGCCGGAGCTTTTGACAGGCCCATGTTAAAGCCACACACATCTTCTCCACCTCGTTGTAATTCAATTCATACCCATTTAACTTCTTGCTCAAGTAGTAGATGACGGTCTCGATGCGATAGTCTGACACATATTAGGCTAGCATTGTCAAATATAACAACAGGGGTTTTCCTGGCCAGGGAGGTTGGAGTACTGGGGGTTAGACCAATACTTCTTGATTTGCTCGAAGGAGTCTTGGCACTTGTCATCCCATTCAACCGGAACTCCCTTCTTAAGTGTACGGTGGATGGGTGCATAAATGCTAGAGAGTTAAGAGATAAAATAGCTGACATATTGTATTCGCCCGAGAGAGCTTCGAACTTCTTTCTCACTCATCGAGGTTGGCATTTCATGTATAGCTTTAATCTTGGAAAGGTCCACTTCTATACCTCGTTCGCTTACCATGAAGCCCAACAGCTTTCCTACTTGAACACCAAAGACACACTTCTGGGGGTTGATTCTCATGCCGAATTCCCGACATCTCTCAAAGAACTTTCTTAGGTTGGCCACATGGTATTCCGCAGTCTCTGACTTCACAATCATGTCATCGACATAGACCTCGAATTTTTTGTGCTTCATGTCGTATAAGAGTTTGGGAGCCATCCTTTGGTATGTTGCTCCGCCGTTGATTAACCCAAAAGGTATGACCTTGTAACAAAATGTCCTCCACTCTATCCGAAAGGAAATTTTATGCATATCTTCTGGTGCCATTTTCACTTGATTGTATCCTGAGAATCCATCCATAAAGGATAACAATGCATGTCCAGCCGTTGCATCTACTAGAAGATCAATGTGCAGCAATAGGAACTCATCTTTGGGGCAAGCTTTGTTTAAGTCTCGGTAATCCACACACATTCTTACTTTCCCATCCTTCTTTGGTACTGGTACTATGTTGGCTAACCATTCAGGATACTCAATCACTTCTAGAAATCCAGCTCGAATCTGCTTCTCAACTTCCTTTTTTACTTTTAAGGCCCACTGGGTTGGAGACGACGGGTTTTCTGCTTTACTGGCTTAGCATCAGGGAAGAGCAGAATCGATGTTGGGCGATGGATGGATCAATACCTGGCATATCCTCGTAGGACCATGCAAACACATCTACATACTCTTTGATCAAAGTTGCCAGGTCATCTTGGATCGAACTTTCGAGTGCTGTGCCAATCCTTGTGATCTTTGGATCAATATCAGTGCCCAGATTGATTTCGATAGAATCCGGGAGTTCATTCATCTCATTACATTCACATATATTATGCATGCAATAGACACCATCCAAAAAACATCCAACCAAGCAAAAGAGTGCCTCATTTCATTACTCTGGGATATGAAGACATCATCATTTTCTAAGGTTTCTGGAACAAGAAAAACTAAAATTAAAGGGACCATTAACTGATTCCTTAGTTACATCATCAGGCTCACAATCTATTTCGGATTCACTCTCAGACTCAGAGGTTATGAAAGGATCCGTGCCAGCTTCTTTTTCCTCTGTCTTGAAGATGATGCTGGATCTGTGCCACTCCCAGTTCCTGTCCGCCCACCGTGGTGTCTTGGGTGATAATTCTTGCAAATCCGCTCTCCTCTTTTCCTTCACCAGTGCTAAGCATAAAACGGTCTTCCTCATGCATCCTTTCCACAAGGTTGACTTTTTTGTTTTCATTCTAGCTAGGCAATATGATCTCCTTTTGTTCCACCAAATCTTGAATCTTGTGGCGGAGTTGAAGGCACTCATCAGTAGTGTGCCCTGTCATTTGGTGGAATTCACAATATTTGCTTGCGTCTCCTCTAACAAGTGAGTCAGATTTAGGCTCTAGAGGTCGTAGCAGGCCTCGCTCCAAACGTTTCTTGAACATCCTCCCTAGAGACACAGGCAAAGGGGTTAGGTCCAGCTTGAGCGGTCACATAATTTACTCCAGCCAACTTCTTTCCCAGGGCCAGACTTGGGCTTCCTCTGAGTGTGGACGTGCCCATGGGCACCTTGATCTTTCCTGAATTGATGGTGTCTTCTAGTTGCATCCCCGCCCCAACAAGGGCTTTGAAATTGGCATAGTAATTTCCAACCATACGATCATAATATACCGGCTGTAGATTCTTGATGACCATCTACATCTGGTCTTCCTCGGTTAGTATGCTTACCATTAACGATGCCTTACCGCGCCATCTCGAGATATAAGCAGAAAAGGTTTCATGGGGCTCTTGCTTGGTTGTCTCGAGATCCCTCTTAGTCACATCCACCTTGGTGTTATAACCATACTGGTTCGCAAATTCCTTGCAGATGTAATCCCATTTGCTAATTCTGCTCTCGTCCAAGGCAATG
The DNA here is from genome assembly GCA_028386065.3 of Turnera subulata. Taxonomy (NCBI): domain Eukaryota; kingdom Viridiplantae; phylum Streptophyta; class Magnoliopsida; order Malpighiales; family Passifloraceae; genus Turnera; species Turnera subulata. The sequence continues at coordinate 29,927 of JAKUCV010002418.1, forward strand.
AACCACTTCAAGGCTGCCCTCGATAGAGTCCTTTGAAACAATTGAACCATCAGTTCTGGTCCTATCCCCACAGGCTGCAGCATCCTCACATAGATTTTTAAATGAGTTATAGGGCATCCCATTCCATTAAATTTCTCAATGTCAGGCATCTTAAACTTCTCAGGTAGCCGGGCTTCGGGGAACAAAGATAAGCGATCTAGGTTCCAGTCATCTTCCTTCCTCTTTATGGTTTTCAGCAGCTCCTCTACTCTCTTGAGCCTTTCCTCATCTTCTTTGGGCCCTCGAATCATCGAACCACCGCCTTGTGTCATTTCCCCATCACCATTTTGTTTTGAAGTCTGTCCCCCATTACTCCTAGGGGGCGTAATCCCATACTTCAGCATCATCAATGCGTCCCTCACAGTTGGATCTTGCAGCAGGGATTCCACGGTCACATCTACCTTGGTGGTGTTATCTTCACTCATCTTGCACTAGTATTGAGGGAAGATAGGTGTGAAAACTCTGGGTACCCATGGGGATCACTCTCTCTCTTTTTTACGGTAAAGGTCATGAAGGAGGCACTCTATTTACAATTACTTGAATCCACAATAATATACACCCAAATGCACGTACCACTTATTGATTGATAATGCATGAGATGCTCAGGGTATGCAGCTGGTTGGGGGCCAAAAGATTGCCGCTAGAGAATAGATTGGCCTACTCACATGTGATTATGGATATCGCATGAGGTCCAAGGCCTATTAATCCCTATCATTGCTAAGCATCAAGAAATGGGTTCACTCAAGCCGCCATCGCTTAAAGAAAGCATTGTGGTGGACTTGGATTCCCCTGTCCTCTTACGGTAAAGGCTTCACATCAATCATCATGAATGTAGGGCACTTATGATGACAAGTAAAAGGCACACAAGAATCTACAATTGCACAAAGTCTCTTGAACCCACTACTTCCCCAGCGGAGTCGCCAACAGTGAATACCCGACCCAAAATCACTTGGGCCTATTCACCTAATCCTTTCACCATCTTCCTCGGGTCAATCCCATGACATTGGAGTCGCCACCCAAATTTTATTAAGGAAAAAACTTGGGAAAAACCTTCATGTGACTCCTTTAGGCTACACGGACATGGCGAACCAAAGTCATGTGATCTAGGGTTCGTCACAGATGGGAAGGTGTTAGGCACCCATCCATGTTGGGTCGAGACTATATGCAATTGCAAAATGGAAGTGTGCCTTGTGTAAGTGTGCAAGTGTGGAAAATAAAAGAATGGGGGAGAAGAAGAAGATTTGGCTTGCATCCCGTTGTAAACCCGAGACTACCTACGTACCCGAGTGACCAGGGTCAAAGCCACGTAGTTCTAAACATGGCACAAATCGGCCACTTACATCATCAAAAGCATCAGCATATAATCAACAAAGATCAATCAAAACAAGGTTTAGTGTTACCTCTTGTAGCCTGATAACTTCTAAATGTTAGTGTTTTTATGATGGTTTTGAATGGCTTTTTCTATGTATTCTTGATCGATTATGTGTATAATCTTTATATTATCATGTGTTTTCATGCATTGAGTCAATTAGTACTTCAATTTTGCTGATTAAGTTTTTTTACAGGAATTTATCGTTTATATTGAAGCATTGAAGCTTTTTAGCCAAGTTTGGAAACCAGGCCCAATTTAGAAAACTTTCTGTAGTGAGCAGAACCAACAATTTGTAAGATTTCGAGAGTTCTAGGCATCAAAATTAAGTGATACCAATTAGAGACAAAACTAGACTTTCAGATCTTTCTATGGATTAAATTTCATAATTTTTGGACGAGTCTACAAGGAGCAGTAATTGTTTTTATCCTGCCCAAGATGCAGATTTTTCTGTGCTGACCCAGGCCCAGGTTTTCAGCAATATCTTGAGCTAAAGAAATCCAATTGATGAGTTCTTTTTATGGAAAGAAAGCTGAGAGAATTATCTAGAACTTTGTAGAAGAGCCTAATGCCCAGTTTGGACGTCTTCTAGAAGTTAAGTGGCGTGAAGTTTCGGGTCAGAAAACAGGCAAAAGTCCAACTTGGAGTGCAAGTCAAGAATTCAATTTTCATTCAAAGTAGGAGAGCCCCACCTACTTCCAGCAGCTAAAGACAGTATAAAAGGAGCCCCTAGGTCGACATATTGAGGAGGCAGAAGCCAGAGGGCGAAGCTCTGCCGAATTGGTTAGTTATTAGGTCACACATACTAGTAGGGTTAGGGTTTTCACTCTTTTGGATCCTCTAGGTGGTGCCGAATTCCTTATCCAATTTCAAAGGTTATTCCCCACAACAATTCAACATTTTTCCAGCAATATTTGAAGGTTTAAAGTCACAGAATCACCAGTCCAATTGCAGCAGAAGTCGTCACCAGAGGAGCACAAGTCGACACGATCATCACCAACAGAAATCGGCTACCCGACTTCACTACTCTCTCTTTTATTCGATTTTCTTTCTGTTTAATTGTTTAGTTGATGAATTCTTGTGAGATTTTGATGATTTTCTATTTTATTATGATGAACTAATTCTCTAATCTAGGATTAGGGATGTAGCCAATTACTTCTATGGTTTTATTATATATGGATCGAAGTTTATTCAATTGATTGTGTTGATTGTTCAATCTTTGTGTGCCGAATTTATTATCTACTTTGGATTGATTCTTATTGATTGCAACACGCGAGAGCTGCGTGATTTATATGATGATACCTAGAAGAACATAGATTGATTGAGGCTAAAATATGCGAGAGCTGATAGTTTCCACGAAAATCAGAGCTAAAATTAGCCGGCAAGAAATGTGTTAATGGGCTGGATAAACTCTAGAGAATCAACTTGGACCCTTAGACCCATTTCTAATCCAAAAATAAATCATCTCAATATGAATGGGTTAAAAAAAACTAAGAAAGCCCAAGTAACGAAATGAAATGTATTTTAATGTAAATAAAGCTTATTATATGTTTTACCCTAAGGTTAAATCGTCTCATTAATCCTAAGGTTTAAGTGCACAAAAGTTTAGATTACCAAAATACATTAATTTTACTAAATTAAATTCTTATCATGCCTTAACTCAAAATCGAATCATCTCATTAACCTCAAGTTTGAGCATGTTTGGAATCTACTTTTAGTAAAATATTCATGGGTCAAATTTGTTATTCACACAAAGCCACATACCAAAGCTAAACCTTTTGAACTATAACCATGTATAAGCAATAACAAATTTGACTGAGGTATCCTTGTTGTATCTCCTGCCCGAAAAAGGATTGTTATCATAACTTATTAGGTAGTATGCATGCATCTGATGTTATGATTGTGTATACTATACTTGATACATATGTCTATGCTTAGGTACACATGATACCTGGGAGGCAGCAAGGTTTATTGTTGAGGCATGTTCGAATGCTACCTATCGGTAAGGACTTATAAACTTCGGTATGCGGTTACTGCCTGGGGTACTCGGGTTGTTGTCTTGTTGGTTGCTGTGATAACTTGCTTGGTTGGGGATTGTGTTGTTTGCCACCTTGTTTGTTGATATGTTGCTGATGAACTATAATGTGTTCTATATGATGTCTTGGTTGCTTGTGGTATGCTTTGGACATATGCTGGTGCATGATGTTGTTAGGCCTCGGGCCTTGTTGTGACAAATATGATATTGGTGCACAATGTTGGTACATGTTGGTACCAGGTTTAATGATTCAAGATAAAACTTGAAGTAGATCACTATAATAATCGTTGCTATGCAGTGCTACTAGTCTACCCGGTGACCTATGCGGAATTGGTTTTGTTAGAGGGTATGTTGTGCGGTAAATACGGGCTGCCCCGTGTGAATGTGCGGTATTGCCTGCTCTGTGAATACTATGATTGTATTGCCCGAGTCCCGGGTTAGATGATCAGTATGTATAGTAGCGGGGGCCCAATGACTTAATAAAACGGATAATTAGCTGGATGTTGGCCAGTCACCTTAGTGGTGTGTTTGTTGCCCTTCTGTTGATTTCGGTGTATTCGTAGTTGATTTGTTACCATTTAAGCTTAATTCAGGAGCGGCTTCCAAAAAGTTAACTTGAGCTTCGCATAAAATTCTCAATTAATCTACAGGTAGCTTGTTGATGGCAGTCATATCACATCTGAAATATTTAATTGAAGAAAATAATCAGTAAATGCATCATTACATTTATTTCACAATTTGATCATTTCATATATATATATATATAGTAGCGTTGTCGCAACAAAAAAAAAAAAGAAAAAATGAATAAAAGAGAGGTTCAAATAGCAAAGACACATGCTATGTTGACAAAGACATGGCTACTAAGTTGCAGAAAATATGAAACAAGGTAGTGGTAAATGGGAGTGTGACCACCCAAATTTGGCCCGTGAATATTCCTCTAATTTAATTTTGGGTGTGCTCAAACCATAAGATTAAGGAGATGAATTGGTCTTTGTCTAAAGCACACTTAGAATTTATTTTAGTGAAATGCATATCTTACGAATTGGGGTTTATATGTTTGAACTTTAAGAATAATGAGATGATTTAATCTTAGAATAATAATACTAAAGTTTAGTTCATTAAAATATTATCCTATTTTATTTATTTGGGGTTTCCTCTTTATTTTAACCCGATTATAATGAGATATTTTATTTTTGGGTTAAGGATGAATTTAAGGGCCTAAGTAAATGAAATATGGACTTTCCGGAGTTGAATAGCCCATAAACACATTACCTGCAGACTAATTTTAGCTCTGATTTTTGTGGAAAATTAGAGTTAAATCATCCTTTAATGGTAAATGTGTTTTTGGTATGATTTGGTCATAAAATGGGGACTTAATGTGTAATCAATCAATTAGGAGGTGATTGGGGGGAGTACTAATGAAGAAAAAAGGTGATTCTAGACTGATTAGGGGTTAATTATGCGGTGGAATCAAATCTGGGAGGAATTAAGGAAAACCAGGAGCAAAAAAGGAAAGAACGAGGAAATGCGGGGGTGTCGGGCGGCCATGGCGGGATGACCGCCGGCCCTGGCGGTCTTGGCGCCCAGAAATGTCCGATTTCCATGATTTTTGCCCCTAATTTGATTCTAGACGGTTTTGGCCCAGGTTTTTGGCTGAGACCATGGTCATTAAGCAGGTCCACGCCCCTATACACCCCAAAACTCTTTAAATAAGGCCTCCCGTTCATATTTCAAGGGATCAATCTCTCATTACACATGGACCCCCATAAGCTTTGTTGCTTGGAGAAACTCTACTTCTCCAAGCCTAGAAATCTTTATATAGGCAGAAACTCTGGAGGAATTTCCTGGGTGTGAACACCCAAATTTGACCCATGAAAATTCCTCTAATTTAGATTTTGGGTATGCTCAAACCATAAGATTAATGAGATGATTTGGTCTTTGGCTAAGGCACACTTAGAATTTATTTTAATGGAATGCATATTTTATGAATTGGGGTTTATATGTTTGAACCTTAAGATTAATGAGAAGATTTAATCTTAGGATAAAAATATACTAAAGTCCAGTTCATTAAAATATTATCCTATTTTATTTATTTGGGCTTTCTAGTTTATTTTAATCTGATTATAGTGAGATGATTTATTTTTGGAATAAGGATGAATTTGTGGACCTAAGTTAACAAAATATGGACTTTCTAGAGTTGAATAGCCCATAAACACATTACTTGCAGACTAATTTTAGCTCTGATTTTCTTGGAAGATCAGAATTAAATCATCCTTTTATGGTAAATGTGTTTTTGGTATGATTTGGGCATAAAATGGGGACTTAATGTGTAATCAATCAATTAGAGGATGATTTCCCCGATTTTTGCCCATGACCGCCGGCCGTGGTGGTCTTGGCACCCAGAAATGCCTGATTTCCCCGATTTTTGCCCCTAATTTGATTCTTCATGGTCTTGGCCCAAATTTTGGGCCGAGACCTTGGTCATTAAGCTGGTCTATGCCCTCATACACCCAGAACACTGTAGATAGGACCTCCTACTCACTTTTCAAGGGATCAATCACTCATTTTACACATACCCCCATAAGCTTTGTTGCTTGGGGAAACTCTACTTCTCCAAGCCTAGAAATCTTCTTACAGGCAGAAACTCTGGTGAAATTTTGTGGGAAGCATCAACAATAATCCAGCAAGGGTAGAGCAAGAGGGGATTAACAATTGAGCTAAGGAGTAGGAGGAAGGTGAGTGAAGAACACGACCCAATTCAAGGAGCTAAAGGAGGGCGATAAGAGGTATTCCTAAACCCTTTCTAACGCCCCAATTTTTGTTAATTTATTTTTACGGAATTTTCAAAATTTTTGGTATTTAATTTCCATTTTTACCCTTGCGGAATTTCCAGGAGTCTTTGGTTAAGAAATTATTTTATAATTAATTTATTCTCTTTGAAAATATTATTTTTACTTTTGGAATTTATCCTTATTCGGGTTCTTTGGGAACAATTGGAGTTCTGGGATGAAATATGGAGTTTATCGTAGTTTCACTCAAAACTACGTCGTTTTGGATTAAAGTAAGGGAAAAAAAATAAAATAAAAACCTAATCCTATGCGCGCGTTGACCGCGCCTTAGACCAAAATGACGTCGCTTTGGTCAAGGCCGGCCAACCCTAACTCTCCCTTCTTTTTTTCCTCTCTCTCTCCTTTCTTTTTCCTTTCTTTTCTTCTGCTCCGCCCTCACCCACACAATCTTCCTCCCGACTTCCTCTCTGCACGACCTCTCTCTCCCAATCGGTTACACCCGATTTCTCTTCCTCTCTTCTTTGTCTTCTTTTTCTTTCTTTACTTTTCTTTTCCTTCCCTGCCCAACTCTTCCTCTTTTCTTCTCGCTCTTTCGCCGCCACCATCCTTTCTTCTTCTTCTTCGTGGAGCCGCCGCCACCATTGAAGGACCGGGCTGCTGCTCGTGGCTTCAATCGGAGGCAGGGGCTTAGGAGGCCGGTGCAGGACGGGTGCGACTCGACCCGGGTTTGGACGCGACGAGGAGTTGTCGTTGCTGTCGTCTATATTGCCGGGTAAGTACCACGACGCCTTCCTCTTCTTTTTCCAACCTGTGGTGTTGTACTGATTCGGTCTGGGTTGTGTTTGTTGTTGGTTGCGTTGATGAGCATCAGGCATTTGGTTGCTGCCGAATTCAGTTGTGCGTGTTGCTGGGTGGTCGGGTTGTTGTGTAGTCGGTGCTGGATTTGTGCTTGGGTTTGGCTGTTGGTGGCTCGGGTGTGGGTTGTTTGGTGGCAGATTCCACCAAGTTTGTGCCTACCAGTGCAAGGTATGGTTTCCGACAGTGTGGTTGTTGCTCTGTCTAGCAAGGTGCAAGGCTCGAATTTTTGGTTGACGGCAATGAGGGGCTTCTAGTGGTGGATCCAAGACTCCGGGTTGGATTCGGGTTCCTGGGTTTTAGATCTGGACAGGACAGATCCCGATTTCCGATAAGAGTCGGAGGCCAATTCCCTTTTTGTTTGTTGAGTTCTATTATGTGAGTTGGATTGTTAATTGAATATCGTTTTTGGATGTTTCTGGGTGGTAGCAGAACGATTGTGGTGTGTTTTCTCGGCTTTGGTGTATTCTCCGGCGAAGTTGACCGGAATCCGGCGAGCGGTTCACTGTTCCGACGAGTGACGAAAGTTCGACATTAAACGGTAATTTCCAGTTCTGGTCTTAAATTACTTTGTACATGGCATGTGCTGTACATGCATTTAGTTAGTGTATTAAAATGAAACATAATATAGGGAAAATCGAGTTTGGAGAGTTGAGTGGCGTGGCCGGAATGTGTCCAATGCACATGGTATCTTCAGGTCGAAAAGGTTGGGCTCAGGAGTTCGATTAATACGGTTATGTAAACAGGCCGGGCCTAGATCCAATTTATGTCATGTTAAGAACGTATGGGCTTATGACCCAAAGATGATTATGGATATGGGCTTTAGGTCCAATTGATAATTAAACCCGATAACTCTTGTTGAAATGGGCTTTAGGCCTACTAAGGATTTGAGGATATAAATTGAGCTTAACGACTCAAAATAATAAAATGGAACAAGCATGCCTTAGCATACTTTCATCACAGTGTTGTATGTGTACCTTATTTGTGGTCGCATTTTTTATATAATATAGGCTTACTGAGGCGGAGCGAGACTTTGGCTTCCAAGACGGTTGATATGGCCCAGGTGAGGACATATAAACCCTTGTATGCTTTACTGCCTAGAATACTCGGTTAATTAACATGATATACAAAGTGTTAGTATTTGTTCGGTATTGAATGCCGTATGCGTGTATGCCTGTTGTGTTGATGTTGCTATTTGCATAGTGTATTATGTTGATGATACCTATGATGTGGTGTGCCTGATTATGTGACCTGTTGTCCGATGTGATATATTGTGCCTGTCGAGCATGACTTGCTTTGTTATGTTAAATAACACGTAATATGATTTTTTGAGATTTGTGAGGTGATTTGTGGGCCGGAGGCCCGGACTTGAAAACAAAATGTTAAATCCACACAACCCTGGACAATCATAACGTATGACACACATAACTCGTTAAGTATAATTGAGAATAATGTACAACAAAAATATAGTACTGTGGGGCTGTTGACCGATTGGTTCAAGTGGGAAGTGATACCCCTCGGGATTGCATGCGGGATAGCATGGTATATGCGGTTTAGCATATGGGTATGTGATGACCGGTTCTACCTCCCTCTTTCTATCTCTACCTTTCTACCCCCCTCTTTCTCTCTGTCTGTCTCTCTCTATCTCAGTGATGGTAATGGGCTTTTGCCCTGATTATATTGGGCTTATGCCCTGGTTGTCTCATGAGACGGGACCGTGCTCGACGCACACAGTAGAGGGCCCTAATAAAATATTCAATCCTAATAACGATAAAGTACAACGATAATGAGATGATTAAAGTCAAGTGTTGATGATGGCTTTGTGTTGTGCAATGTGACTTGTTTGTGCACTGTGGTTGCTACTGCTTGATATCGGTGTAGTTGTTGTTGATTTGTAGTTGTATACTATGGTTTATTTGTTTGCGGTGAGACAGTGGTTGGTCTCACCCCCTCACACTTTTTACACAGGTTAACTAATCGATGATCAGGAGTGCGTATCAGCAGGTGGCGGTGCTTTCCTCTTCGGGTCGGATCCATAGAGTTTCTTACATTCATGTTTTGTTATGTGTTTGTCTTCCGCTGCATACTCATATTGTATTATTTATTTTATGATTAATTGTTGATCAAGTTGATTATATCGTATCCCGGGGCAGAAGGACAATTTGGTCATTTCACATGTCATAAATAATTTAATTGGTTATTTTGGGATACGGGCGTTTCACCCTTTGATTTTATCATTTGCTTGATGATTTGCTGATGCTTTTGATGATGTGATTGTTGTGATGTTGACACAAGAACTACGTGGGCTTTGAACCCGGTCGCCGAGATACGTAGGTGGTCTCTAGTGGTGGAGACTCAAGCTCAATTATTTTATTTTTCCCTTTTGTTCCAATTTTATTTTGTTATTTTGTGATTTGCTTCCACACCTTACACACACTTGCACAAGGCATACACATTTTCTTCAATTGCACCAAGTTTCGCCCCAGCACGGATGGGTGCCTAACACCTTCCCATCCGTGACGAATGGGCCCATTATCTTTAGTTCGTTAATCAGTTGCTTTAAATGGAGTCATTGGGATTCAAGAACGGGTTTTTCCCGAATTTGTCCCACAATAAAATTCGGGTGGCAACTCCAAAGATAATGGGTGTTGGAAAAAGAAAGGTGTAAAGGGAAAGTTGAGGAGGCCCAAGTGATTTTGGGTTGGGTTCTCATAGTGGGTATTATCATCAAGGATGCAACGAGGATAGACCAAGAGGGGACTAAAGATTAAGCTTAGAAGTGGAAAGGAGTGGGGTGGAAAACACAACCCAATCCAAGGAGCTAGAGGAGGGCTACAAGAGGTAACACTAAACCCATTTGTGTTTGTTATTTGTTGAGAATTTGTTGATGATATTGATGATGCGATTGCTATGATGCCATGAACAAGAACTACATGGGCTTTGAACCCGGTCGCCGGGGTACGTAGGTGGTCTTTAGTGGTGGAGACTCAAGCCCAATTATTTTATTTTTCCTTTTTGTTTTAATTTCATTTCTGTTATTTTGTGATTTTTTTCCACACCTTGCACACACTTTCGGAAGGCATGCAAGCTTTCTTCAGCTGCAGAAAGTTTCGCCCCAACACGGATGGGTGCCTAACACCTTCCCATTTGTGACGAACCCTCGGGCCCAATATCTTTGGTTCGCTAACAGGTTGCTTAAATGGAGCATTGGGATTCAAGGAAAGATTTTTCCCGAATTTTGTCCAATAATAAAATTCGGGTGGCAACTCCAATGATATTGAGTGTTGGTTAAAAGGAAGGTGTAAAGGGAAAGGTGAGGAGACCCAAGTGATTTTGGGTCGGGTTCTCACAGCTAGCGACTCCACTGGGATTCTGAAGGTTCAAGAAACTTTGTGCAATCGTTGAATTTTGTCTGTCTTTTCATGTGTCATCATATGTGTCTTGCATTCATGATTATTGATGTGAAGCCTTTACCACAAGAGGGCGAGGGAATCCAAATCCGCTACTTGCTTTCCTTAAGCGATAGTCATTTGGGTGAACCCGTTTCTCGATGCCTAGCAATGATGGGGACTAATGGGCCTTGGACCTCACAACGATATCCATTAAAACATGTGAGTAGGTCAACCTATTCCCTAGCGGCAATCTTTAGCCCCCAACTAGCTGCATACCCTGAGCATCTCATGCATAATGAATCAATAAGTGGTACGTGCATTTGTGTGGTATATCTCATGCTTTGTTTACATGTGTCGTATCTTGTTATTTTGGGGCTCGAATTTATGCATACATCGGGGATGTGAAAAGAGGAGAAGAGAGGGAGGTCATCCATGGTTGTCAAGCAATAAAAAATGCCCAATCTTCAAGGAGTGATCAGCCAAGACACAAAGAAAATTAATCTTGTGATAATTCGAGTTAATGTCCAATTGTCCTAAAAATTCGGAGATTAGATTTGCATGACACATGACATTTTGCATCATTTCAAAACAAGTGAAGAATAACAGAGTCGGAAGTCACTTCCTACACCACCTTCTCTACCCAAACCTGTTGTTACCAACACTTTTCCTTTTCTAACCTACCCAGATGAGATCTTGAGTTCCACCTTTTCACCATTGACAGTGGAGAGGAATCATGAACAATGAGCATATCGACCAACCAAAAGGTGGCATGAGCACGAGGTTGAACTCAGGGAATGGGCCAATGGGGGGAGATGAACAACCAGTGTATGAAGATCGAAGCGTCCAACAAGATAGAGAAGTTCAAGCCGTCATTAGGGCTTTGATGAGTAAGTTGGAGGAGACAGTTCTCCAGGGAGTCCTACTTGGTAACCATTTGCCCAGGTGGCCATGAAAAAATTCCGAGATGCTATGGCGCAATACGCTCTCGTCGAAGACATGATAAGGGGCATTCAACTCCAAAATGCTGCACTCACTCGAGAAAGCATCAAGGCAAAGGAAACCCTCCGGGATTGCATTAGGGAAATGAGGGAGAGCAAATGGGATGATTGGAGTGATGCTTCGAGGTCTGATGAACATTTGAAGCCTCAAGACGGCATGATGGTCAATGAGGCAGATGAGGAAGATCCAGGAACTGAAGATGAGGCCATGATGGTTGAAGTCCAACAAGTTGATCCCAGTGAAACCGTTACTATAGTCCCATGGAGGAAGCTTGTGTACTCAGACAAGATAGAATGGACAATGAAAAAAGACGTCTAGAGTTGCCAATTGGGGTGGATGGGGTTTCTTTAAGTGTGTCGAATCTGTTTTTTGTTGTTTAGGATAGAAAGGGGAACCGTGGATTGTCCATGATAACACGACCCTGGAGAGTCAATGTCGTCAGTCCTGCGTAATGTTATTTAATTTTCATGAAATGAATGAAAACTCTCGTCCTTTTATTTATACGTATGGTGTTTTGAGTCTTACCAAAATTTGTTAATTTAGCTTGGGAATCATAAAATGAACTACGGAGACCTGATCCAGTAAATCAAATTTATCTTAGATTCCCATGTGCTCTAGTTGTATTCCAAAGCCTGGCTTGTGAAGTCAGCCTCCAAAACAAAAAATAAAAAAAGAAGAAAAAGAAAAAAAGGAAAAAAAATGGAAAAAAGAAAAAAAAAAAGAGAAAAAGGAGGAGAAAAATTTTGTGACTTCATAACCAATGTCCCATTTAAAACTTTTGGGAAAATTGCTTTTAGGACTTTTTTTGTTTTGATCCTTGGAGATTGATTGTCATCTTTTCATTGGTACTTAGGCAACTCAATAATGTGTTCGGTCTAAATAATATTGGTTCCTAAGCTAAATTGATGAAAGGATATGGTTAGATTCGAATTTGGGATATGCTTGTTGGGGGAGTCCTTAGTCGCTTAAAGTATTGTCCTCAGAATTTTCCAACGTGAGCATCCGTCATGCAAACGGAAAAGAAGGGATCAAAATTTGGGTCATCTTTTGAAGGTATCACCATGAGCAAAGAAGCTATAAGCCCATCGTTATCGTGTTAGATGGTCAACGGTTGCACATCCTTGAGGAAGAGAAAATGAAAAAAAGGAAAAAGAAAAAAGAGAGAAAGGAAAGAGAGGGGGCCTAGGCAAAAATTAGGACATGCCTGCTAGGTTGAAAACCCGGAAGGGCGGCCTAGGCAATAGTTAAGGCTAACGGCGTTTGGGGTGACTTGGGTTCATGCTCATTACCAATGATGGAGCTGCCTGGAATAATCTTTCACTATTCATCTAATGAGTGAGAATGGGGGAATTTAGGACCTTGTGAAAACCCATCGAACCAATACCTATGCCAACTTGACATCTGCGACATACGACTCGGTTATCTTTAAAAAACGCATACATATTTGCACTTCGCATATAAGGAAAATAAACATGCATACATGCATACAAAAGGGAGGGTAAATCCATCAAAGTGCATACATCTAGAAAATAGGGCATACATGCATCAAATCAAGACCGTCTCTTCTTTCTGCGAGTCTGGCGAACCGGTCGAGTGTGCTCTTGGATGGTACCCTCAGAATCACCTGATGCAAGATCAGTGGGATGAGGGCTCGGCTGAGGGGCAGCTAGTGGAACAAACTGACCATAGGGACGAGGATTTCGAGGTAGTGGCACAGGACGGGCACAACCACCCTCCCTCACACAGGAAGTCAACTCACGTGTCCGGATAGCCTGGGCCATCAGGGTCACCTTCGCCCGCCCGATCAACGTCCAGAGTTGAGATGCCTCAGCAGTCGGAATCTATTGCCAGGAGAGAGTTAATCAGATCACATGAATGGGGGGAGGAATATTCAATGAGATGGTTTAAGAAAGTACCGAGGTAATGTCAGCAGGGTGTGAGAACCCGACCCAAAGTCATTTGGGCCTCCTCACCTATTCCTTTACACCTTCCACTTAACCATCATCCAACATCTTTGGAGTCGCTACCCGAATTTTATTGTAAGCAAAAATTGGGGAAAAATCTTTTCATGACTCCATTTAGGCAACCGATTAATGAACCAAAGATGCTGGATCCGGGGGTTCGTCATGGATGGGGAGGTGTTAGGCACCCATCCATGTTGGGGTGAAACTTTGTGCATTTGAAGAACATATGTATGCCTTGTGAAAGTGTGTGCACAGTGTGGAAACAAATCACATAGGAACAATAAAATGAAATTGAAATAAAAAGGGAAAATAAAATAATTGGCTTGAGTCTCCACCACTAGAGACCACCTATGTACCCCGGCGACCGCGTTCAAAGCCCACATAGTTCTTATCATGGCATTACAACACTCACATCATTAGCATCACCATATCACAATAGCAGATAATCGAAAAAATTAGAACGAGTTACCTCTTGTAGCCCTCATCTCGCTCCTATGCGCTTATCACTCCGCAATAGAATTTTGGTAGGACTTCAATAGGGAATTCGGGGTAGAAGGGACCGAATTGGTGTCTACACTGAACAACAAAGTAGTAGAGATACTTCTTAGCTTTCCCGAAATACTTAGATTTTAGAAAACCGATTTGTACAGCTCCAGATATGGCCGAAATATTGAGACTGCCTCCACTGGATTCTTCCTCTCGGGTTTAGCACTTCTTCTCCAATAATTTGCTTCAATTCGCCTCCTTCTTCTTCTCCTCTTGATCTCCTACTGCCACTGGCTTCTTCCTACTCTTCTTCACAAAATTTCTCCAAAGTTTCTGCCTATAAAATTATTTCTAGGCTTGGAGAGGTAGAGTTTCTCCAAGCAACAAAGCTTATGGGGGTGTGTGTGTAATGAGTGATTGATCCTTGAAATGTGAGTAGAAGGTCCTACTTGTAGTGTTCTAGGGTGTGTGAGGGCGTGGACCAGCTTAGTGACTGAGGTTACAGCCAAAAATCTAGGCCAAAACAGTGTAGAATCAAATTAGGGGCGGAAAACGGAGGAGAATCGCATTTCTGGGGGTGCAAGACCGCCATGGCCGGCGGTCATGGGCTGTATGGCCGCAAAGCCCGGTGGTCATCATCTGATGGCCGCAAGGACCCCGCAGTCATCCCGCCATGGCCGCCCGGCATGTCTGCGTTCCCCCGCTCTTTCCTCTTTTGCTCCCGATTTCCCCTAATTCCTTCCTGATTTGATTCCACCGTGTAATTAACCACCAATCAACTCAGAATCACTTCTTTTCTTGATTATTACTCCTCTCAATTATCTCCAAATTTATTGAATACAAATTAAACCCCATTTTAAGTAAAAAATATACCAAAAACACATTCACTATCAAGGGATGATTTAACTCTGATTTTCCACGAAAATCAGAGCTAAAATTAGTCTGCAAGTAATGTGCTTATGAGCTACTCAACTCTGGAAGGTCCACATTTCATTACCTTAGGCCCTCAAATTCATACTTAACCCAAAAAAAAAAAACCATCTCAAGATAATCAAGTAAGAATAAACAAGGAAGCCCAAATAAATAAAATGGGGCAGTATTTTAATGAACTGGACTTTAGTATATTTTTATCCTAAGATTAAATCATCCCATTAATCCTATGGTTCAAACATATAAATCCCAATTTATAAAATATGCATTCCTCTAAAATAAATTCCGAATGTGCCTTAGCCAAACACTAAATCTTCTCATTAGTCCTGTGGTTCCAGCCTACCTAAACACTAAATTATAGGAATATTCATGGGTCAAATTTGGGTGTTCACACAGGGAAAGGTGGAAAATCAGGAGGAAGGTCTTCGGAAAAAGGCACCCGGCAACGCCTATAAGCATCATCAAAAGACTCGAAATTTGCCTCACAAGCCGGGAGGATAGTGTAAGTATCGGGTTCATGCAATTGACAATCAAAAGCACAAAATACAACATGTATGCACAGCGGAAATACCGGATACACATGGAGGATCCATGTGAAGGGAACTAAACCGAATAACAATTTTCATACCTGTAACGGTTGAGGTCTTTCACCCAACTGTAGAACCGAATCAGCTAGAGCCAGACAAAAGCCTCGCCCCTCTACGATATCCACACGAACCGTTGAAACCGGTTGAAGAACATCTCACGACTTCAACCCGAGCTCTCCCGAACTGGTGTGCTAGCAACAGGAAACGGGAGTTGTGTGTGGTGTTTCTCTTCTTTCTCAAAGAAGGGGTTTTGGTCTGAAAAACTCTCAAGAATCTCAAGACACTCTCAAGCTCTCAAGAAGAAGCAATGCTCTGCAAATTTCAGACTCTAAGTGATGAATACTGATCTGATCACTTAATGCATAATCCAATTATGCACCCACTAATCCCACTCAAGAGACAAGGTGGCCAACACAATGGTCCACCATAATTATGTCTCCACAAATGGGATTACACATCATAGCACTAAGTATGGTTCAAATAAGTCAGACTTTTATTGAACCAAACCAGCCAAAACGACCTTGGTCCAACCGCGGTCCAACCGCACCCGGTTCAACCATGGTCCAACCACGGTTCAACCACCTGCTCGAATCAACGGCTCTTTGTGTGTGACCCTGTAGGCACTTGTACGTCCGGCAATAATTGTAAAATCTCATTTTACAATTATAAGCAAAGAGCGGCGTCTAGCAACACATCATTGCCACCCGAACGACAAGATCAATACTGATTCCACGTGCCTCGGAACATGTCATCGTCCCTTCGTCCCATTATCAAGATCAAACCGAGACATGGAATATGTCAATCTCGTATATGTTTAATCTCAGTTTCTTGATCCTCGAGTTAACTGTG